>JASANE010026853.1:0-67604 GCA_030248225.1 Trileptium ribeirensis
AAATAATCGCCGTGTATTTGAAACATTAAGCCGGTGATCAATGATTTTGCAATTTTTTATAATATACTACCATTTCCAGTCAATACATAATTTTTGACACACGTGACTTAAATACGAATGCATAAAGTCATGCTGTGAATATTATGAAAACGTGTATCTGTTGTACAGTAAAAAAAAATTATATCCCTAATGAAATATCTCTCATCATGCATTGTGCGTACTTTTTTCACAAATTACGACAGAAGCAAAGAAACAAGACATTTTTCACTACCGCAAGTGCTCTTTGAGACTAGATCTTGATAAACATTAATTGAAGAAAAATTTTAACGATATATTTTTTTAATCAAGACGCTATTGAAACACTAGGTTGTAGATTATCGTCATACGTATTGTCTCTACTTCGACCGCGAGGGAGAATAGTGAAAATAAATGTATTATTTTTCAGTTTCACACTGTGTTCAATAAGAAATAATACTAATATGATTTAACGTAATTAGTTTTTAGGTCATATACAATGTTAACAAATTTTATTGGAAACGTAGTTCGGGTAAATGAATGCTGCTACCATCTGTCATAGGTACCTTAATCATAAATATAGATTTTAGTACCAAGTCTACGTGTATCCGCGACTAATGGTCTAGTGGACGACTCCTGTTTTCAGTACAAAGTCTAGCCGAAGTTGAAGCCATAATAATAGTGTATCAGGAGAACCACTTCATAGAACAAACGTCATTGAGCGAAACACCTCTAGCATTCCATTGGAGCAGCTGTTTCAAATATTTCCGAATCTGTGTTTACGGCAGCTAAAACCCATATAATGACGGCTGCTGTTTACGATTTATAAACAGTGATTGACTCGTCCGATTAGTCTTATATTGCTGCATTGTTTAAATATATTCTTAAGAATGTAACATAATTGCGTTAAAGTCACGCTGTCGAATTTACGAATATATACCGCTCAAGCTTAGCTAAGCGTTGACTAAAAGCTGTTCTAAGCAAAATGTGTTATTCGACTAGGTAAACTATTCGCCTTGTTCGGGAATTACAATCTTACCACACTATTGGCTACAGTCTATGCTGTATGTCTAGCCGTTTCCGTATAACTGATTAGTTTATGCATTATACTAATTGCTCATGCTACGCAATAATCAATGGCGTTGCTAGTCCGACACCGATAAACAGAGAAGCTATTATCGCCAACTATGGCTACGCCCTGACGGCTATCGAAAATTTTTTAAACGCATTTTTATTCGCTTTTAGGTGCTACGGTGTAAGCAGAGATTTTTAACTAAAATGTATGAATATCAAACTGGCAATAGGAAGAATTATTGGCAGAATACATGTTTGCTAGAATCTGTTGTTTCTTAATTCAGTAAATACTAAGATCAGAAAGTTAATAACACACATTGCCTGGTTTCGTGTTAACTCTTATAAATTACACCGTATTAGTAAATCAATTATTGAACTCAAGATTAACCTTGTTGATTGACACACAGCGTCCGCTATGTAAAAATTTTCCCCGCGGGACACCTGCAAACTTCATCTTCACAAACGGCATCACCTAGACATATGTCTCCAGGCAAACAAATGTCTCTAAATTCGAGAAAAATGCTATGAAGCAGAAAACAGTAGCAAATTAGTAATTTAGAGAACATATGTATGTAGGAACTAATAAATATACCGAAACCATATTCGTATATCATAACCAAAGGCAAATATATGTAAAATAGAAAAAGAATATCTCATATTAGACAAACGCCATAAAAGTATATATAATGTAATATATAAAGCTAACTATGTAAGTAACTTCTGTTAATAAGTCCACGAAACTCCATCATCATGCGTTGCAAACTTTATAATCATGACTGCAGTAGAACTTTAAGCAGATTAAACTTGATAACATAGTTAGCAGAAAAAGTGGCAACGTAGCTAACCACTTCTTTACCTATTATGTCTTTAAGAATATCACACAGGGTGAACTCATTCATAATACGTAAGCTAAATTTGAATGCTACAGGGATAGAGAATAATTCAGATATCTAAATAAACTACATCGGAACACGCAGAAGATACGGGTACGAAGTCACTAAGAAGGGATTCAGTATTAAGCACCGCACTGTTGAAGTTCTACAGATTTATAGTTAATTTTGTTCTGTTAATAACTATATACAAGATGTGAAGGTTTGCTCATAACCAAATATGTTTCGCATGACAAATTGCTTTAGACAAAAACTTTTGTACTCCAGGTCATAAAAAGCCTAATCCATCCTTTTAACCCACAATAGGTTTTATAATGATATATTAGTATGACTGTTACAAGTTAGAGAATTTTCTTTAGTTGCAACTTTAATGCACAGACGACCAGTGAAAACGTTAATAAAGGGAGCCGTACAACTTCAAATAAAAAACAGTCTGGTATATTAAGTTATATTCATATGGTAACCAACTGAGGTTTGCTCACAACTTCCACATCTGAATATGCAAGCATCAACTACCAAAAGTGATGGATTTATTAGGTCGTATTTTCCTGTTCACGAAATCAGAAATTACTACTTATTTAGTTATCGCAGCGAAAAACGAAAATTATATATTTGTAGAATCGAGGCTCATTGTACCGCATGCAAAGTTATGCGATGTGTGTCCAATGCGCCGTGCGCGAGGAGTGCCAACTCCGATTATCGAACAGACAAAGATATCAGATCAGGTTTATATTTCAAATTAAACAAAAATGGAAAATATGGCCGAATGGGAATCGCCGTGCTATTGTGTAAACTCTAGCATCGTTGTACAGAGTCAAGGCAAAATGGTCATAATACTATCGAACACCATATAAGTGCCCCAGGTCTGACAGTATGAGTTGACATGTGGTATGGATAGATTTTTAGGCCGTTCTTTTTCGAAGGGTACTGTGAATGCAGACAACTATCTAAGGATGCTGCGAAATAAATTTTATCCTGATATTCATCAGTTCTAAATATTGACAGGTTTCACTTTATGCAGGATGCCTCGCCTTCTCATTCTGCGATGGCTGTTTGCCGTTGGTTGGGCGAAACTTTCCCTCACCGTTGGCTGGGGCATCGGGCTCTGTCGAATGGCCAACACGTTTTCTCATCTAAAATCCCCTGACTTTTTCAGTGGAGTATTTCGGAGAAAAAGGTATACAAACGCAAATCACAAACGTGATGTGCCTGAAAGTAAGCTACATCTGAAAAGAGTTTTTCCTGCTGGCGCCTGACATGGTTTGGAAAAGTTTGTCCTAACTGTACATTCCCGACTGGTAAGGATGCATTGATCATGGAAGGCGCCCAGAATCGCACTAAAGGAGCGTGTTATTCATAAAAGGCCTAAGTTATATATGAATATATACGTGCATACCAAACGCTTTTAGATAGGAATTTTATTGCTTGGCGTGCTGGGTGGCTTTAATGCTCGGGCGTTACTTATGGTACACCGTGTAGTAACGTAACATGGAATCAACAACAAATTTCAATAAATTTTCAGGTTATGAATTTACGTTGAGACACTGCAAAGTTTTTTGCATCTAAACGATACGGGGGATAATAAGTGCTAAAAGTACCTTATTTCGAAAATAATGATACAGTTTATTTTTATTTCTAGCAAAATCAAACAAAAGAAATAAATGCAGTACAAACTGCATACACGGTGGAAAACTTAGTCGATACACTAATACTCAAGCTCTCTACCACAACAAAAAACACCATCTCTGCCAGCACATTTGTTTAAACAATCTAATTCGTAGTTAACAATTTGTGCTGAGCTTATTGAGATTCGGATAAATATAACGTAGACGTATTTTTGCGATGTATTGAAATTTTTCACGCCTGATGATTTTCGAATTTTGTCAACATTATTAATATTAGACAATTTTAAACTACATTTGGCTTTTGTTGCAATAGTGCATATCCGAAGCGTTTGCCACACACCAATTTCAAATGTTGAGTGGACGACAGCCGTCTGGTTTGAAAATTGCATATAAGTTGCTGTTCAATGCAAAAAAGTACATACTTTGTATATTCTGACAAAAAGTAAATACGATGTCACAGCCTGACGGCTATGTCAATAAGAATCACAAATTTTGATCTAGTTAGAAAGTAATTTGGTAAATAGCATAAGATCTATATTGATATCGATAGTTTCACCCTTAGGAACATAATTAAAATACTATAATTAAAAATAATGTGAACTGAATGACATAATTAAAGTTCAAGAAATATTAATACAATGTACCTGATCTAGGTGGTAAACATTTTTGAGCACGTATGTAATAACCTGGTAGGCAAACACACTAGTATTCCGCTGGCAGGCATGAATCTGTCGAGACACACGTCTCCAATTTCACATCTCCCACCAGGTAAAACTGAAAATACAATCCTCAGAAAATGTTGGCCCTGTGAAGCCTCCACGAAATATTTTGGCGCTCATTATATAATAACAGTGTTGAGTGAATTCCAATTGCAGCCTTATGCAAATGTTTTCGATGTGGCATATGTCTTCAATAATATAAAGTTGCAAAGTGTTAAGTAGTAAGTTTACGTAGGTTGTAGTGGTGGAAATGAAAAATCTAATAAATGGTGGCTGAAAGGGTTCATGATGAGCTTTTGAAGAACAATGTGACACCCATGCTACACTACAGCATATAAGTTGTGGGTTGGGAAGGTCAATTTTGGAGTCAATAGTATTACTTTAAAGGAGCGACAAATTTCCCACTTTTGTGCTGTCCGCTTGTTCCCAATTTTAGTTCTGGCCCAACTTTTGTCCTACCTTTTCCACTTTTTCCATCAATATTTTTGTATGAATTTAGACTAAAAGCTGGATCTGGACCAAAGTAGCGCGTGGGTGGGGGGAAGTTATAAAGCTGGGAGGGGTGTACAAATCAAAAGTTGGAAAGGCAAGATAAAAGTTCAGGAACAGGACATCAGTTGTGTGGGGGGGGGCAAAACAAAAGTGGGCAACTTCTAATCCCCCAGTAAAACTGGGACAATTAATGTGAAAATCGAAATTGACATGCGACAAAGCATATAATTTAGTGTGACATGAGTGTTACACTCTTCTGCAAGGGTTCATCATGAACGCCTGGCAGTCAAGCATACCGCATTTGGATTGTTCTAATGATGATGATTCGCATTACATAAAAATTTTATTGATTTAATCGGAGTAATGATTGTAAAAATGTCGTCACCCCATCATACCTTTACTACGCCGACTCAAATTAAGGTTTTTCATAAAAAAATGAAAATTTTAATGATCTTTATACCGCCGTGCATCGCAGTTCAGTACAAAAAGTAATTACAAACACAAACAGTGGAAAACGTTCATAAGTACTTTTGCAATCGTGTCATTCATTTTTTCTTCCATCCAAGCCTGCTTCTAGTAGCCAGGTCCCGTTGTTTCTGTTACAATAGTGCTCCAGCAAGTAAGCGTTGAAGTAATACTTAAGAACCTTTCAATAATACCATACTGTAATGCAGCCGTTACCAAACATCTACCGAAAAATCATTAACTTTGATTTATTTGGCTTATTCTGCATCAGAATTTACAGCATTGTACAGTAAATTTGATAATTTTGTAAATATCAACTTTAAAAAACAATGAATTTAATATTTTAAACCTTAGAATGTTAGGTTAAGGTCTTTCTTTTAGGCTATTGGCAGACTATAAAATCAGTACGTTGAGTGAGCAAAGAATGAATTTATTAACATATATTCATTACTATTTGAGCAAGGACGTAGATGTGTTGGTTACATTAAATATAACATCTTAATTTCGCAAAAGCACTGTCGCGTACTTATCGATGGATACTAGCTGTTTTACGAACTCTTAAAAGCGATAGCCCTTCTGTGATAGTAGACTTTAGCTAAGTTCCACTTACGCAATTCGAAAAGCCCTTCGATCATTAACCGTTTTCCTCACAGTATCTCATACACTAGAAATGTATATAGATTGTGAAGCTACATAGTTGCGGTGTTTGTCGTGCATCATGCATTTCAACGTGGGTTATTATTCGCTCGCTTTGCGAGGCTCCAAAAGGGAACCTAGTAACAGCTCATACATCGCATAGTGTTTAGCGTACGAGGTAGGCAACCAAATGTAACAGGTTAATCCATCACTGCAGCAAAAGTTTCTTCAACATTGCACGAAATACAGATTAATTTATGTGGAAAAGGATAAATCAGAGCAATAAGATTGCCAGGTGCCAGAGGTAAAGTTATCTGGCTCCTAGGAGTTGTGATACTTTGTAAATAGAGGTATAGAGTGTACTTTCTAACACGATAATTCGTGTTGTTTCACTGAGATAATTATACAGTGCAATAACTAGAACATTATCTTTCGAGCTTTTAGTATATAAAAATTAGCGCTAATCCTGTTTATTGGTTTAAGTATCTGAAATGGTAGCACTTATGTTTTTCACACAGGCAATCAAATTTCAAAGTGTGAATAATTTATTTTCTTTTTACGAGAAAATTGTACACTAGACACATTTCCAGCAATCTTCACAGGCTGCCTTCTCCTTTCATTATATTTGCCAGTTGGGGATACGGATTCGTTGCAAGTTGTTTCCGTACCTCAGTAACTATCCATTTTCATGCCTTGATTTTTACTAAATAGGCAAAAGATTAGAAACAATACCGTATGTATTAGTTCAACACAGAGTAAACATCAGGGTAAGAAGTTATGCTCCGCCTCTCCGCGTGCTTGATTGGGCAGCTCCAAAATTTTATTCACCTGGAATTTGAAATGTCTTATTTTTATTTTATTTCCGTAAATATACGTATATTGTTCAAGACTGCAATGGTTCTCATTCCTAGTGATGCACTTCGTTATGTTAATGTAACCTTTAAGAAACTCCAACTGGCCCTAAAGTCAATTGTCTATTCGCTCCGAGGAAGGAGATGGTGCTGACGGAGAAAGCGATTTAGGCGAAGGCAGTGATAGTGGCAGTATCGCTACGGGGAGTATGCAAGAGATAAGTTCGGATCCACTGGGTGAAGAGGTTGGTGGAGTACCGATCCAGGGATGCCTCTGACGCGCTCGGGGATAAATTTAGGTGGCTCCACCTGTTATACGTTGGCCGGACGTTTCCAGCGATATATTGGGACCGCGTCGAAGAAGGCGCTCTTAGTATCGCTCCTCGGGTAACTTTCGGCCCGCCCCCACCACCCAAATTTTTTTCTGAAAAATTAATAGGTGTGATTACTGAGGAATCCGTTCATAGGGAGACTCACGTATGTCTCCCTGTAATCGGAGGACTCAGTGAGCATAACTAGTGAGGACTCAGACGTGTGTATGGGACATGAGAACGTACTTAACTTTATACGAGAAGCTTAACGATGAACGGGTACATCGACCTTTCGACGAACATATTACTGGACATGTCTGGCCCACTTTTTGGTCTTTCCGCTTAATTTACGCCGATTGAGATTGGACGAGTTAGAGCCATAACAGGACCGAGGAACGTAAACCGAATCCTCGGGACTGACACATTGTTCACTATGTCTACGAACCTCACCGAGACCGTCGCTTATCAATTCCCTCGCATAAAATTGTCTGACAATGCGCGTAATGAGTCAACAGAGGGACTCATACCAATTAACTTTAAGGCCAGTTGGAGTTTCTTAAAGGTTACATTAACATAACGAAGTGCATCACTAGGAATGAGAACCATTGCAGTCTTGAACAATATACGTATATATACCAAAATAAAATAAAAATAAGACATTTCAAATTCCAGGTGAATAAAATTTTGGAGCTGCCCAATCAAGCACGCGGAGAGGCGGAGCATAACTTCTTACCCTGATGTTTACTCTGTGTAAACTAATACATACGGTATTGTTTCTAATCTTTTGCCTATTTAGTAAAAATCAAGGCATGAAAATGGATAGTTACTGAGGTACGGAAACAACTTGCAACGAATGCATACCCAACTCGCAAATATTAATGAAAGGAGAAGGCAGCCTGTGAAGATTGCTGGAAATGTGTCTAGTGTACAATTTTCTCGTAAAAAGAAAATAAATTATTCACACTTTGAAATTTGATTGCCTGTGTGAAAAACATAAGTGCTATCATTTCAGATACTTAAACCAATAAACAGGATTAGCGCTAATTTTTATATACTAGAAGCTCGAAAGATAATGTTCTAGTTATTGCACTGTATAATTATCTCAGTGAAACAACACGAATTATCGTGTTCAAAGGTCGCTCTATACCTCTATTTACAAAGTATTAGCGATTTCCTAGGGAGCCAGATAACTTTACCTCTGGCACCTGGCAATCTTATTGCTCTAAACGTTATACCCTTTGCCACATGAATTAATCTGTATTTCGTGCAATGTTGAAAAAACTTTTGCTGCAGTGATGGATTAACCTGTTACATTTGGTTGCCTACCTCGTACGCTAAACACTATGCGATGTATGAGCTGTTACTAGGTTCCTTACGGAGCCTCGCAAAGCGAGCGAATAATAACCCACGTTGAAATGCATGATGCACGACAAACACCGCAACTATGTAGCTTCACAATCTATATACGTTATCATGTCTGAGATACTGTGAGGAAAACGGTTAATGATCAAAGGGCTTTTCGAATTGCGTAGTGGAACTTAGCTAAAGTCTACTATCACAGAAGGGCTATCGCTTTTAAGAGTTGGTAAACAGCTAGTATCCATCGATAAGTACGCTACCAGTGCTTTTTGCGAAATTAAGATGTTATATTTAATGTAACCAACACATCTACGTCCTTGCTCAAATAGTAATAAATATATGTTAATAAATTCATTCTTTGCTCACTCAACGTACTGATTTATAGTCTGCCAATAGCCTAAAAGAAAGACCTTAACCTAACATTCTAAGGTTTAAAATATTAAATTCATTGTTTTTAAAGTTGATATTTACAAAATTATCAAATTTACTGTACAATGCTGTAAATTCTGATGCAGAATAAGCCAAATAAATCAAAGTTAATGATTTTTCGGTAGATGTTTGGTAACGGCTGCATTACAGTATGGTATTATTGAAAGGTTCTTAAGTATTACTTCAACGCTTACTTGCTGGAGCACTATTGTAACAGAAACAACAGGGACCTGCTACTAGAAGCAGGCTTGGATGGAAGAAAAATGAATGACACGATTGCAAAAGTACTTATGAACGTTTTCCACTGTTTGTGTTTGTAATTACTTTTTTAGTACTGAACTGCGATCCACGGCGGTATAAAGATCATTAAATTTTTCATTTTTTTATGAAAAACCTTAATTTGAGTCGGCGTAATAAAGGTATGATGAGGTGACGACATTTTTCAATCATTACTCCGATTAAATCAATAAAATTTTTATGTAATGCGAATCATCATCATTAGAACAATCCAAATGCGGTATGCTTGACTGCCAGGCGTTCATGATGAACCCTTGCAGAAGAGTGTAACACTCATGTCACACTAAATTATATGCTTTGTCGCATGTCAATTTCGATTTTCACATTAATTGTCCCAGTTTTACTGGGGGATTAGAAGTTGCCCACTTTTGTTTTGCCCCCCCCCACACAACTGATGTCCTGTTCCTGAACTTTTATCTTGCCTTTCCAACTTTTGATTTGTACACCCCTCCCAGCTTTAGTACTTTCCCCCACCCACGCGCTACTTTGGTCCAGATCCAGCTTTTAGTCTAAATTCATACAAAAATATTGATGGAAAAAGTGGAAAAGGTAGGACAAAAGTTGGGCCAGAACTAAAATTGGGAAGAAGCGGACAGCACAAAAGTGGGAAATTTGTCACTCCTTTAAAGTAATACTATTGACTCCAAAATTGACCGTCCCAACCCACAACTTATATGCTGTAGTGTAGCATGGGTGTCACATTGTTCTTCAAAAGCTCATCATGAACCCTTTCAGCCACCATTTATTAGATTTTTCATTTCCACCACTACAACCTACGTAAACTTACTACTTAACACTTTGCAACTTTATATTATTGAAGACATATGCCACATCGAAAACATTTGCATAAGGCTGCAATTGGAATTCACTCAACACTGTTATTATATAATGAGCGCCAAAATATTTCGTGGAGGCTTCACAGGGCCAACATTTTCTGAGGATTGTATTTTCAGTTTTACCTGGTGGGAGATGTGAAATTGGAGACGTGTGTCTCCACGGGTCATCCTGCCAGCAAAATACGTGTGTTTGCCTACCAGGTTATTACATACGTGCTCAAAAATGTTTACCACCTAGATCAGGTACATTGTATTAATATTTCTTGAACTTTAATTATGTCATTCAGTTCACATTATTTTTAATTATAGTATTTTAATTATGTTCCTAAGGGTGAAACTCTGGATATCAATATAGATCTTATGCTATTTACCAAATTACTTACTAACTCTTGCAAAATTTGTGATTCTTATTGACATAGCCGTCAGGCTGTGACATCGTATTTACTTTTTGTCAGAATATACAAAGTATGTACTTTTTTGCATTGAACAGCAACTTATATGCAATTTTCAAACCAGACGGCTGTCGTCCACTCAACATTTGAAATTGGTGTGTGGCAAACGCTTCGGATATGCACTGCTGCAACAAAAGCCAAATGTAGTTTAAAATTGTCTAATATTAATAATGTTGACAAAATTCGAAAATCATCAGGCGTGAAAAATTTCAATACATCGCAAAAATACGTCTACGTTATATTTATCAAATCTCAATAAGCTCAGCACAAATTGTTAACTACGAATTAGATTGTTAAACAAATGTGCTGGCAGAGATGGTGTTTTTTGTTGTGGTAGAGAGCTTAGTATTAGTGTATCGACTCAGTTTTCCACCGTGTATGCAGTTTGTACTGCATTTATTTCTTTTGTTTGATTTTGCTAGAAATAAAAATAAACTGTATCATTATTTTCGAAATAAGGTACTTTTAGCACTTATTATCCATATCGCTCAGATGCAAAAAACTTTGCAGTGTCTCAACGTAAATTCATAACCTGAAAATTTATTGAAATTTGTTGTTGATTCCATGTTACGTTACTGCAGGGTGTCCCATAAGTAACGCCCCAGCATTAAAGCCACCCAGCACGCCAAGCAATAAACATATCTAAAAGCGTTTGGTATGCACGTATATATTCATATATAACTTAGGCCTTTTATGAATAACACGCTCCTTTAGTGCGAACCTGGGCACCTCCATGATCAATGCATCCTACCAGTCGAAAATGTACAGTTCGACAGACTTTTCAAACCATGTCAGGCGCCAGCAGGAAAAACTCTTTCGATGTAGCTTACTTCAGGCACATCACGTTTGTGATTTGCGTTTGTATACCTTTTTCTTCAATACTCTCCACTGAAAAAGTCAGGGGATTTTAGATCAGGAGAACGTGCTGGCCATTCGACAGAGCCTCGATGCCCCAGCCAACGGTGAGGGAAAGTTTCGCCCAACCAACGGCAAACAGCCATCGCAGAATGAGAAGGCGAGGCATCCTGCATAAAGTGAAACCTGTCAATATTTAGAACTGATGAATATTAGGATAAAATTTATTTCGCAGCATCCTTAGATAGTTGTCTGCATTCACAGTACCCTTCGAAAAAGAACGGCCTAAAAATCATCCATACCACATGTCAACTCATACTGTCAGACCTGGGGCACTTATATGGTGTTCGATAGTATTATGACCATTTTGCCTTGACTCTGTACAACGATGCTAGAGTTTACACAATAGCACGGCGATTCCAATTCGGCCATATTTTCCATTTTTGTTTAATTTGAAATATAAACCTGATCTGATATCTTTGTCTACCGATGATCGGAGTGACACTCCTGGGCCGCGGCGCATGGACACACATCGCATAACTTTGCATGCGGTACAATGAGCCTCGATTCTACAAATATATAATTTTCGCTTTTTCGCTGCGATAACTAAATAAGTAGTAATTTTTGGATTTCGTGAACAGGAAAATACGACCTAATAAATCCATCGACTTTCGGGAGTCGAAGTCGTTCTTGGTATTTATATGTGGTAAAGCTTGAACACACCTAATTGTTACTATACGCAAATATAACTTAAATAATGCTTAGATGTTTATTTAAAAAACTGTATGCCCTCTATTAGCGTCTCCACGGTCCGTCTGTGCATTTAAGCTTACAACTGCAAGAAAATCTTCTCTAACTTGTAACAGTCATACTAATATATTGATTAGAAAACCCCCATCCGTGGGTTAAAAGGATGGGATTATGCTTTTTATGACCTGGGAGTACAAAGTTTTGTCTAAGCAATTTGTCATGCGAAACATATTTGGTTATGAGCAAACCTTCACGTATATAGTTATTAACGGAACAAAATTAACTATAAATCTGTAGAACTTCAACAGTGCGGTGCTTAATACTGAATCCCTTCTTAGTGACTTCGTACCCGTATCTTATTAGTGTTCCGATGTAGTTTATTTCGATATCTGAAACCGATTCTTCTATCCTGTAGCATTCAAATTTAACTTCACGCTTATGAAATGAGTTCACCCTGTGTGATATTCTTAAAGACATAATAGGTTAAAAATGGTCCGCTACATTTTGCCACTTTTTCTGCTAACTATGTTATCAGAGTTAATTTGCTTAAAGTTCTACTGCAGTAGTGATTATAAAGTTTGCAACGCATGATGATTGAGTTTCGTGGACTTATTAACAGAAGTTACTTACATAGTTAGCTTTATATATTACATTATATATACTTTTATGGCGTTTGTCTAATATGAGATATTCTTTTTCTATTTTACATATATTTGCCTTTGGTTATGATATACGAATATGGTTTCGGTATATTTATTAGTTCCTACATACATATGTTCTCTAAATTACTAATTTGCTACTGTTTCTGCTTAATAGTTGGACCCGAAGACATTTGTTTGCCTGGAGACATATGTCTAGGTGATGCCGTTTGTGAAGATGAAGTTTGCAGGTGTCCGCGGGGAAAATTTTTACATAGCGGACGCTGTGTGGATCCACAACAAGGTTAATCTTGAGTTCAATAATTGATTTACTAATACGGTGTAATTTTTAAGAATTAACACGAAACCAGGCAATGTGTGTTATTTAACTCTGATCTTAGTATTTACTGAATTAGAAACAACAGATTCTAGCAAACATGTATTCTGCCAATAATTCTTCCTATTGCCATTTTAGGTATTCATTTACATTTAGTTAAAAATCTCTGCTTACACCGTAGCACCTAAAAGCGAATAAAAAGCGTTTAAAAGATTTCAAATAGCCGTCAGGGCGTAGCCATAAGTTGGCGATAATAGCTTCTCTGTTTATCGGTGTCGGACTAGCAACGCCATTGATTATTGCGTGGCGTGAGCAATTAGTATAATGCATAAACTAATCAGTATACGGAAACGGCTAGACATACAGCATTAACTGTAGCCAATAGTGTGGTAAGATTGTAATTCCGCGAACAAGGCGGATAGTTTTCCCTGGTCGAATAACACATTTTGCTTAGAACAGCTTTTAGTCAACGCTTAGCTAGGCTTGACGGTATATATTCGTAAATTCGACAGCGTGACTTTAACGCAATTATGTTACATTCTAAGACACATTTAAACAATGCAGCAATATAAGACTAATCGGACGAGTCAATCACTGTTTATAAATCGTAAACAGCAGCCGTCGTTATATGGGTTTTAGCTGCCGTAAACACAGATTCGGAAATATTGAAACAGCTGCTCCAATGGAATGCTAGAGGTGTTTCGCTCAATGACGTTTGTTCTATGAAGTGGTTCTCCTGATACACTATTATTATGGCTTCAACTTTGGGTAGACTTTGTACTGAAAACGGAGTCGTCCACTAGACCATTAGTCGCGGATACACGTAGACTTGGTACTAAAATCTATATTTATGATTAAGGTACCTATGACGGATGGTAGCAGCATTCGTTCCCGAACTACGTTTCCAATAAAATTTGTTAACATTGTATATGACCTAAAAACTAATTACGTTAAATCATATTAGTATTATTTTTGAAATTGAACACAGTGTGAAACTGAAAATAATACATTTTATTTTCACTATTCTCCCTCACAGTAGAAGTAAGAGCGATACATCTACCTATGACGATAATCTACAACCTCGTGTTCCAATAGCATCTTGATTTAAAAAATATATCGTTAAAATTTTCTTTTAATTAATGTTTATCAAGATCTAGTCTCAAAGAGCACTGCAGTAGTGAAAAATGTCTTGTTTCTTTGCTTCTGTAGTTAATTTTGTAAAAAAACTACGCACAATGCATGATGAGAGATATTTCATTAGGGATCTAATTTTTTTACTGTACAACAGATACACGTTTTCATAATATTCACAGCATGACTTTATGCATTTGTATTTAAGTCACGTGTGTCAAATGATGTATCCACTGGAAATGAGTAGTATATTATAAAAAATTGCAAAAATCATTGATCACCGGCTCTACGTTTCAAATACACGGCGATTATTTTTCCGGTGGGAGACCACTTGCTGCCCTGGTTGCAAACGAAATCTGAGACCTTGACTTCGCTGCCTGGCAATGATGAATACATCAGTAGGTATATTTCCGTTTCAAGCTGATACCATGAGAAAAGTAGGATGAAATTATTGTTTTAGTCTGATTCCTGATAGTGTTATTTGCTCCAAACCAGGTGTAAATGTTTATGTGATAGGTGCGTACACAGTGCATTTACGCAATATAACATTTACTCAACGGATATTTTTCTCACTTAACCATCCTAAGCGAAGGCAGAATGCATTTGTTATACTCGAATTTATTTTAGTTTGTCACAATTAATTATAATTAGAACATTTATTTATGATTTAGCCGTTCCTGGGGCTTCATGCGCTAACGGTGAAAAATGTATTGGCAGCGCGTTTTGTCAAAACGGCTTTTGCACTTGTGTTCCCGATACAGTTGCTGTAAACAATCGTTGTGTTATTCGAAAACAAGGTGTGTCTTTAGCTTTACTTGCTATAAATGTTACCTTATATTTTCATGAAATTTTGTGCCACAGTGTTGATATACGTTCGTAAATGTTTTATTATTTGGCCAGATTAATATTGTTGCACGAATTTCGGAGTTATGTTATGGCTATGTTGCTGTTGCGGCTATCAAAATGATCTAAAAACAATACATAATGCTATTTAAACGTCAACTATGCGAAACTAGATGCCGCAGAAAATCAGAATCCTGATATTTAATTTCATGCATTATGTCTAAACATGGTATAGGGTAACACATTTTGAGGCCGTATTGAGATAAGATTGCTTGATTGCAACTGAAAACAACCTGCAATGCAAATGACCTCAGGATATAAAGCAAGTACAACATGCGAGTATCATATATTTGTTGGCTACACAGCTTTATGTTATATATCAGAATAAGAAATAAATTTTCATCTTCATAAACGATAGCAACAATGAAATATGATTGTTTGTATTGGAGTTTAGAATTTTCGGAATATCGGAGTAAGTACAGCCAATGAAAGCATAATAATCATCAAAACACGCACACGCTATGGCTGCGCGGGCACACGCTTTGGGCAGATGGCCTCTTCCCCTTCATCTCAAACAATACTGCGGCGCTGTTTGTGCACTGCCTGCATGTAGCAACTACTGAATAATTTATAAATATATTATTGACGTCAGCGTCTTGTGAAGCGTTTCAAATTTACCACCAAAATCCTGTCGAATTCGAATAAAGAACCAAGACATGCAGATCAGTTTCACTTAAAATATAACTAAATACGAACAGTTAAATACCATTTGACAGCTGAGCGAGAAGTATTAAAGGAAAAACGGTTTTTATATAACAACTTCAGTTGCACCCGGATTTCCGTGTACTGTCAACGTGGATATCTGTACCGGTGACTCGTTTTGCGATCAAGGATATTGTAATTGTGCGGCTGGTACTACGCCAGATGGTGGTTACTGCAAACAGGTGTCGGTTGCATCTCCCAACGGTAATGTTTAATTGAAAATGGTAGCGGCTTCACTAATATAATGCGAGAGCTTACCGTCTAACAGCACAGGAATTTTGAGATCTCTAACCTGCAGTTCTTTTTTGCATTCTATTTTTCTTGATATATGCTTCTTTTCCGGAGGTTATAGTTAGATTAATGAGCACGATAGTTTAATGTTCATTTGACGTCAATTGTATAAAATGGTTGATAAAGTAGATTTTGGAGAACTTTCCAAAAATAGTGCCGCGCGTTTAGTTAAAAGCGGAACCGTGCTAACAATGAACCAAATATGTATACCAAGAAATAAAACTATATATCTTGAAGAAATTTGAAAAATATTATTTTTAATTCCAAACTAAACTGTTAAACTGACTTATTTGCTTCTTTTGTTTCAATGTTTCATTAGTTAAACCTCAAACAAATTATTAGCCATAACGGTCACAGGAATGACCTAAAAATCGTACGCAAGGTAAGTTTATTTGTGTATTATACTCTATTGAAGTTTGCTTTGGCAGTGCACTATGGTTATGCTGTTTTATATCTCAATACTTCAAGCGAGGTAAGTCACTTATTTCTCTTTTTTCTTTCATTATTTCATGAAACATTGCATTTTTATGGTTGTTTTTGACTTACTATTCCGTATACTGTGATCATATTGCATTGTCCCGACGGGTAGCAACTCATCTATTACCTATGTGTATTGGTAGATGTGTTATTTACATGCTTATACTTAACTAGTTGTTATATACCGATATCAGTGGCATAAGCTCCGCTTGTGTCACTGGAGTCTATACCTTTCAGTTTTAGCATACGGGTTCTGTCCAGCCGTGAATCAACTATCACGTTTCAATTCTACATGTCTAGCATGCAACTTAAGTTGACTCTCGACGAGCTCACTTTTCAGATGATGGTGATTTAATAATTTGGTTTGGACTTCCATTTTCTAGTGATTACGCCCAAGAGCTATGGAAGAATATTAGCTAAAAGAGTACTCTCGATTTGCACACAAAATGCATCATACGCAGTATTGGTGATTAATTTTTTCTCATTTTGACAGAGCTGTACATGTCGTTACAATTGAGAGTGGTAACCATGTTGTATAACTATTTTTTTGCATTCTAAAACTTTTTGCTAATAGTATGACACTCGGGGCATAAATTTTGATGATAGCAATTAGGTTTGGAAGGCCATATCTTTGCAATTCTTCATAATTTTCCATTCTTCTTAAGACTGTAGCCCTGTTTGATATTTTTTGCCTACAACTGCGGTAAGCCGCGGACTATTTCGGACTTACTCCTTTACAAAGTTCCACATTGTTGACCACAAATATTGCCTACAACACCAATATTCAAAACTCCCAACTCAAACCACATCTATATTTTGGATATCACAAGTTAGACCACACTCATTTTCTTGCACCAGTAATATCAGACTTCACCTATGTTCCTGAACATCTTGCACAACATTACGAGGATAATTTTCGTGTTCTCGATGGGTCTCATAATGTTGATAGTGTTATACTACGTTTGACAGGTATAGTACACAGTCGTGTACCGTGTCGTGCTGCGGTGGCTGTTTTATTATCTTCCATAGGGTGCATTGTCGATTACCGGGGATAGACTACGTCGACATTTATATTGTGCGGACTTTCTCATAAGAACCAGTACGATTTAATAATATTTGTGGAAAAAATGGAAATTATCCACCATTTAATGACAGTTTTAAATCATTTCACGTGTTTTAGTCTCATTGGACATGTTAATTTTACTGGCATGGGTAACATTTTAAATTACCTTACCTCAACTGTATCTCTACTGTTATTCCTAAGTTACTATGTATAATTTTTGCGACCACTAGAGGTGGCTGATATACTCATAATAGAAACATATAATAATTATTATAATATATAACGCCAATATCAATACTTGCTTGTTTCTACCCAATAATTTTATATCGTTCGTGTTTTCTTATTCTAGTTTTGATAGCTTCAAACAAAAATACTACACGCATTTTCGCTCTACGCGAGTTTCATGTTCATAATATTTGTTTATTTTCTGAACTCGTTTCTGAAAGACGGCGGTTTCATTATTACAATGTTGAAACAACAAAGAACGACTTGGCTTTTGTGTTAGCGAAAGCGAAAACCAATACGACAGTAGTGTTAGTCTAATTTATTGTTCCAGCGCAAAATGGGTGGGAATATGGATAGTTGAAATTTTAAGCTTAACGAGTTTTCTGGAGATCTTGCTTCACTTTCTACTGTGAAATTAAAGATCAAAGAATATGAGTTACTTAAAATTTCCGAAATTTGTTTCTTGTTATTTTCGATTTCCGGAAATGTATTTTTCAAATTGGAAAATGGATATAGCTATATATTGTTTCCGTTTTTTTATTTTGCGATGGTTTGATACACATATCAAAAGGAAACATAATAACAAAACGTCAGTAAAACAGAAATGAAACAAGAATCAAAATAATACATTACGCTCCCCCTAAAAGTTTTGGCGCCAGAAAAATTTAATGGAATACTGTTTTACGAATTTATTTTTGTGTACATGATAAATATATATAAATGCTTTTAACATATCGCATTCTATTTACCGGTTCTATTATTGTTCAAATCGCAACTGGTTTCGCGCCAAATCTTTTATTATTGCATTGTAATACTATTACCAAGAGTGCATTATGGAAGAGTATGACACTTCCCTGCACTCTAATGTTAGCCTGTGTTTGATGATGCGGTCGTTTTAGGCCGGACCCCCCAGTTTCTGAGGGATGGGTCGAGATGCACTGACCCCCAATTTCTGGAGGGCAGCTCGGACCCGCACCAGTTTTTTGGGTGTGGGGGTAGATCGAACTCCCCAATTTCTGGGGGCGGTTTATAAGAAACTGGGGACGGGGGTCAGGCCATACGTTCGGGCCGCAGTTGCTGCATTTTTTAAGCGTAAGTGCCCATGCTACGCGATTTTCGTTAAACTATTGTGTTGCCTTTGATCTGTACATCCATCTAAATTTTATTGTTGTCTCAACAGGCGACGGAGGCGAATGTCAGGTAAAACATATGTGGGATGCATAATGTAGATTTATTTGCTAACGTTTATTCAACAAAGTTTACACACGAGTTAGTTAACAACTGCAGCCCGAATGTATGTTTGACGAGAGTGCAGTAATTTTATCAATTTACTGGGTTATATATTCGAATATTAAATCTATATATATCATCATATTTATAAATATGAGACACTTGATATTGTCTTGTGTATGAAAAAATATAGCAAATCTGTTTTGCACTTTAATTACCACAAGTTTCAGCGAACCACTGTGCTGTACATTTATACAATTACAGTCTTTATGGACTGAATAAATCGCAAAATGACTTAAATAATGTATAACAGTAGATTGTCTAGCACTGCCACAACATTGATTTTGTTGAAAACTCTAACACTGCTCACGAATTCGGTGATCGGATTGATTCCGGGTGATAAATGCTTGAATATTTCGGAAAACGGTAATAAGTCAGCCACACTGGATGATGAAATAAATTGTACCGGCAATTCAACATGTCACAAAGGCTACTGTCGATGTGCGGAAGGAACGGTGATGTGGTCTTCGACTGACAATCCTGCGCGATGCGTCCACTCTTCCGCCATTGGTACTTACGTTGTTCAGTATATTTACTTTTAATCGTAAAATCACTATAACAAAGTATTCTGAGCAACTACCTGTGACCTTATTCAAATACAATGCGTACGTACAAAATTTGTGAAAACGTTACTTTGAAAATTTGTGCCTAGATAGGCCAAACAATTCTTAGATTGATGGTTCATTCAGTGGCTGAGACCCGTTACCACGCTACAGAAAATAAGATAAAAACTCGATTTGTCCCTAAATGAGCTTAGATCATCGAGATAGCTATGAAACTGACATTAATATTACGTGCAATGTACATCAATTTATATTTCCAGTAAAAATTTCATGAATATATGTCTACAAGATGAAAAGCAACACACGGAAACGCGAAAAATAGTTTTGATATTGTACCCAAAATATTGTCCCTCAATTGAAGTAATTGAAGTATTGTTATTAGCACGTACGTTTCGTAATAATGAATAAATTTGAACCAAAACTGTCGAAGCAATACCGAGCTGCAACTAGTAATGTCTAAATATGACATGAGTTTGAGTATAAATAAAAGTTTGTTTAACCTCAGTTCAGCAGCAATGGGTGCCACAAAGCAACGGCGGTGCCTATATATGGGGAGCATCAAATGCATTTTGGAAAAAATTAATTACGTGAGCCAAAGCGTCCTCGTGTTATAAGCGTTGAAAACAAATATCGCCCAGGAATAAATGTTGCCTATGTAATTATTTTCATGAAATATTGTTAAATATGTGAATATTTTCATCAAATATATTAACCTCAAAATCTAATGGACTTGGAAAGCGATCATATTCATTTAGATATATTTTGCTAATACCATGCAGAGTAAGCTTGGTTGTCGAAAAGTGAACTTCAGTTGAATTTTTTCGTATATTCGAAAGATATTTTTCTTACAGGATAAGTCATCACAGCACTTTTCAGTGCTTTCGATTGATATAAATTTAGAAAATTAATTGTACCAAAAATTTCATAATAACTGATTTAGAACACAAAATGTTCGTGTGCGTACCATTGTACCACGAGTTTGTAGTAGAAATTTAATTACTTATGCTTATACGCACACACGATGCCATATTTCATTGCAGTTTACTATTAAGACTACGTATGTAAATTTCCTACATTAAATTTCCTACATTTTCAGGCCTACACTGTCATCGCATTACGAAGTTGAAATTATCAAGACTTGTGAATTTTGACAAAAGGATGTTTGACTACAATGGCTGAAGGTCACAGTAGTAACATGCCTTAACTTCCTAATTGGAAAATTAGTTTATCAACTGCTAATAATAATCAATACCCATGGATTGAGCTATAGTAAATAACAAAACAATCTAAAAACAATCTCCATGATGTTTGCGTAAATATTTCTAACCAAATATAGAAAAAGCTGATAAACGATTTTATTCAGTAAGGGTCGTATTCAGTAGCACAGGTATATCAGCATACCACGGCAACCTCACGGGTATGTAGCAAATTCAAAAAAAAATTAATACGTTGCGCATATTATTTCGTGCCAAAGGTCGACTGGTTTTATTGGCAGCCTGGTACCTTTTTGCGAAAATTCACTTTCCCAAACTACGACACATGGCTGCGCATAATTCAAATCCCGTGATGGAATGAATAGGAAATCTACAAACTTTTATGCTTGTGGCATAAAACCGTCAAATTACAATTATTAGATCTGTGCAAGAATGAAGTTACCGACGTTAGAATATTGTGCTAGCAGACTCTGCTGTGTCTAGATTCTCATCTGAAAATATCGTAAGCAGCTGCAAGCGTTACGCCACAGTGTATTATGTACATATATTATAATGATTAATATGCATGTTTCTGTAAATAAGAGTTCATAAACTTCAATCCCATCTGTTGTATTTTGCAACATCGAGTGGCGCAGTGGTACTTACCACTAACCCAGCATTAGGAGTCGGGTCTCCGCTTTTGACGGTAATGCGATGACAATATCCGAGACTAAATATTGGACTTAGCATTCGTTAATTCACATAAGTAAAAAATAAGAAAGAACATGCATGTCGTTATGCTTGAATGAAGATATTGTACTTATGACTAGTAGTTAATATATACGTGTGCCGTGTACAGTCAAACAAAGTCGCTCAGGCTGTGACAATAAACGATCGTATTTATAGCTGTACCGGGCTCAAAGTGCAATTTCGAAAGACACTGTGTTGGTAATTCATACTGCAATCTAAAATCAAACCGGTGCGAATGTTCAAAAGGCACAAAGATGGTACAACGGCGCCAGACCGGAATTTTGGAGAAACAATTCACTTGCATTAAAGCTGGCGGTATAAATTCAGCGAAGCATTCAAAAAACAAAGCTGATGTTGACGGCCTATTTCAAGCGGAATCGTTGGAAATGAATGGTAAATGAATATTGTGGGATCATTAGTTATTTGGTGTTGTTTTTATGTGCTCTGTTGCTAAAAACATTAGCTATAAATCAATATTTATGCATATAGGAAAACATTAAGCTCATCTCAAAATTTTATAAAAAATCACGCGAGTCAAGTTCTGCTCTATTTGTTGTGCTGTAATGTCGCTGTTAATGTTTAACATATTTGTCGTTGGCAGTGGTCAGCTTAGTCATCCGCTACGGCTACGTGGTTTTGTGCATTGAAAAATACTTGACATTTTACAGCTTTCAATCCGTAATAAATAGGTAAATAATAAATCAAGTAGGTCATCAAACATTGCCCTATCGTCATCACTCATTAATTGGTGCCAATTTGTCCTGGATTTTACATGATTGTTATGCAAAAATAGCTTTTAAATGGAAATAACGGACGGCGTTCACCCTTTCATACTGAAACACTGTTATTGCACATCTCGCCATCTGCCTTGATAAATCGTTCAACTGGCCAACCAAATCTGAGTGACGCTAGAGCATTGACGTGAAAAAATATTAAATATAGAAATGATTACGCGCGGTTGGGTTAAAGCCAAAATACATTATGCAAGGCAACTGAGAAATCCTACATTTTGTGTAAGGAAGTAACCTCTGCAAGACGTAGCCAAGCAGACTAAAACTGCAGGCAACTTCGATTTGCGGCCCAAATTAATACGGCATCGTTTTTAGCCATTGTTGGCAATAGAATAAGTCTATCTGACACAAAACTAGTCGAATTGAAACTTTATTTCAGCATAAGAATCTAAAAAACAATTTGTATCGGATGCCCAAGATAGTTGTAAAATTACCCACGCGTTCTAGGATTAGGAATGAAACACGCCCTTGCTACACGCCTTTGTCGACGGGAGTCAAAAGACAATTGCTATGTGGCTGCATTATACTTTAAGCATAAACACTGAATTAAAACCGCATCTAGAAACTAGCTTAGGAACACGATATGCTTGTGCAAAATTAAGAATGGATCGAAACAAGAACAGCCAAATGAATACAGATATCATTAGAGAGCAAATCAAGTTAAAACTCAGCTGGATTTAAATGAGATAAAACCCGAAAAATCAGTTAAATATGCTCTAAAACAAAGATCTTGCTGGATACTTTCAAACAAAGAAATGATTTGGGTGTAGAAACCCTGTAGATGTATGTCGAAACCAAGACAGTTATGCATGCTATTGTTATAGTAATGTTGCCATAAAATACTGTAGTCATTTTTCCTCGGGGCAAACCTAGTGTATCTTCAAATTTTAAATTGAGCCACGTGTACCATATGAATGCAAACCAATTTATTTGGGAATTCTTGACAGAAATGCTGCAATTGTGTACATATCAGTATTGCAGTATTGCATGGTATCGCCAAAAGCTTTCAAGGATTTAAAAATGATGCAGTTTCTCCTGCTTTTCAGTAGTATTATTATACCAGTATGGGAACTAACCATGCCTCAAATGAGAATTTTATATCGCACAGTTTCTCATATATACCAGCATCAATTATGAAAAATTTTTTTTTGCCCCGACTTTCTCCCCCTTCCGTCCGAACCATTATTGGCGGTCTCCAAACCCGCCGTGCCCGAAAAATATCATAAGTTCCGTGGCATATACTGTTCATTGTCTACCTTCTTTATCCCTTGCTTACACACGTCAGAAAAGACGCGGCAACACCCTCACGCGCCCCACGGCCGATACGGGGGGCCTCCCAGCCCCGCAAGGCAAAAGCGGACAGCAAGGAAAAGAAGGGGAAGGGGGGGAAAATTGCACCGTTTCGTCAGTCCAACAATCATAACGCCATTATGAACTCATCCCGACACTCATCCTCTGTGCACTCAACAACATAAGCCGAAAGACGCCCGCCCATCGACCGAGCCATGTACCTCCGCAAAGTGCAAAAGAACAGACGCAGAAAGCGCAGCAGAAAGAAGAGGAAGCGCTGAGAAGCGGATAACTGTTGAGGTGCAGTTCAGGTATTGAAAGTGTTTCCGTCCTTGCCCTCCAAAAAACATACCCTCCTTGCGCCTCATTTCTTTCATATCATACCAACAGTGATAAAGCCACACTCTTTATCATTGCGAGACGATTTGTTGGAGATTGAAACCCCAATGCCTTTAATAGTTGTATTCAAGTGGGAATACAGATTTTCTACGCAGCGCCTGGTTTGTTCTATGTTGCTGGCGCCGCGCCCGGAACACACAAAAAATCACACAAAAAAAGAACACAGAAGCAAAGAAAAAAGCATCCAACAGCAAACAAAAAAGAAACAAGCAGAGAACTAAGCAAAAAACCCAGAAATTCAAAAAAACGAGACTTTCACCACCGCTCGAAGCAAAAGCAAGAACGCCTCCATACCAAGACAACAACACATCTCACCACGACCACACAGACGGAAAACCAGCAAGCCAAACGCAGAACAAAGCATATTCCCAAGCCCACCCCTTAAGCAGAGCAACCGCAACCCCGAAGCCATTAGCAAGTCAGCCAAATCTCCGAGACCCACGATCTAAGCACGACAAACGAACCCGCACAGGCACCCAGCGCCGACGAACGAAAACGAATCCTTATATCCGTCCCCAAGAGCGAACCGAACAAGCATCAGCGACAAATCCTTTTGAACTTCGCAGAGGAACAGCCGTTTGAGAGAGCGCATTGCCCATTCAAATATCCTCAGAAACACCCCAATCAAGAGAGGGTATGTTACGTAGCCCGTCCGCAATTTCAATCCCAAAACAAAGAGGCAGAAGAGCCTCATTTCTCAACCTCGCTTATCTGAACTCGCCAAGCCGCGACAAGATATCAGCACACGGAAAAAATCTTCCGCACTCTGACTCCATGCCGAGCGCATGTCCGCATAAGCCTATATTGAAAGCAAACGAAGCCCCGAAGACCGCGAATACTGCGAGAAAACGACACAGGAGCGGAAAGCCCCTTGAGACGAGGCGAAGATGCTAACGAAGAGCGAGACGCGAACCAAGCGGCCGAAACGTTAGTTTTACGCGGTTTAAATTTACCCTGCGGCGGCGGAAAGGCGAATCACGCTATCATTTCGATTTCCGCGGATAAAGCATGCCGAATAGACTGAGCTGCTTCACATGCTGAAGAAGACTAGTGCAGATGAGCGGAGACTGCGGGAGGCAGCCGGATCCGGAACTAGTGCAGATGTTTTTTACTTAGATCTACTGCATCAGGATTGTTAGCGAGATGCGATGTCATTATAAGCTCTACATGATATAACGTATGGTTTCCTTCGCCAATATGTCTTCTTTTTTTTAGGCTTTAATTAGTAAGTTTATAAATTGATATTATTAAAAAAATAAAATAAAAGTTGAAATAGATTTTTAATTTTTTTTAAGTAAAGATAATTAAATTAAATTATAATTTATTTAGAATAAGAAAAAGAAAAAAATTATATTAGATTAATAGAAATAGGTAATTTAATTAAATTTAAAAATTGAATATAAAAGAATTTTTTTTAAAGAAAAAGTAAATTTATAAATAATTATATTATATGATTTTTAAAAAAAATTTTTAGAATAAATTTGTTAAATTTTTATATGTTTAATTTATCTAGGGAAAAAAAAAAAAAAAATTAGAAAGATTATTAAATTTTTAATGTAAAAATTTAAAAAAATTTTGTAAAAAAAATAAAAGGTAAAAAAAAAAAATAAAAAAAAAAGTAATAAATAAAAATTAAAAAAAAAAAAATTTATTTTTTTTTTGTTAAAAAAAAAAACATAATTCGCAATAATATGTTCATTGCCAATATATTCTTTCATTTTACGGGATATCTAGTCCGTATTTAATTTCACTGTAATATATATCATGTTGTAATAGCAGGGAATTAATCCGCTATTATATTACCAAACTTTCGCTTTAAATTTAAATACTCTGCACATATGGTGGTTAGTCCGTCGTGTGTCGGGTTAATCCAACAACAATCATTAATCCTTCACTGCGCTCGGATTAACTCCCGTTAAGCAAGCCAATATTCCGTATATGAACAATTTCAGATATCAGGTTTATTGAGGAACTCGTTTCTTCAACAAAGAACTTTCACAAACACAACAACAGCAAATAAAAAAATATTGCAGGTCATATATAAAATATTTTTCGAGACACGGAAAGCTTTTGGCCTCAATAGTATCCTCCGTATATAAGTCCTTCGAACGTGAACTTTTCCACTGTTCATGCCGTATTACCAGCCGCTGAGAAACGTTCGAGAAAGCCCCGGGGGACGCACCCCCACGCCGAAACGAATGACCACCGATGGTGAATCTATCCAAACTAGCTTGAGTGGCGCACTGACGGAAAGCACAGAACATCGCGTATAAGTGATTGCCTTTCCGGAAACACGATAGCGCAATGACGTTTTGTCCCAGTAAAGTGTTTGAAAAGGTGGAGGTTCTGGCTGTTGTTCGGAGCACAAGAAAACCAACAACTGAAGCAAGTGAAGAATCGGACAAACGTCAAGACCGGTAGCTGCAACGTACACCGAAGAACCATCGCCTAATGGATCTGTCTTAAACCGCCGAATGCACAAAACTACAATACGACATCAGCAGGAAATTGCGAATCTCCAATCGTAAGATTTTTAGCGTCGCTAAACGGCAATCATCCAGCATGGCTAAGCAGGAATATAACGCCATCGCGACAGTTCTTAATAGTTCCATTCGGACGAAGAAGTGAAAAAAACAAACGACCTAACTGCTCGAGTGTGATAGCGTGCCGCCTTTTTATCGCTGTAGCTCCTAAGCGTACTGCTCCGTTGACTAAAAAGCTGCACAAGGCGATTGCGACACGATGTGCTTACGATATCGCCGCAGAAGCAGTTTTTATCGTAGCCGCTCCGCACCCGGCCTGAAGTTTTGACATAAGGTGAAGACCAAAACCACAAGAGTTAAGCGGTTTGGAAGGCAATTGGCCTAGGACGCCGCGAACATAAGATGCAATAGAGCGAAGTACCATAAGATAAGTAGACAGAGTGCCTCGCGACACCGCCGACAATGCTAAAAAGACCATTTCGGAGATACTCGGTAACGAATCCCGCACCGAAATCGCACACTATAAAATTCCTGAAATGAAATAATACAAACACGATGGACCGAAAAGGGAGGGTTGGAGAGAAAACTGTATCCGAAATTAACACTGCGATGTAGTAGGAAAAACGAGAAACACCTGAACAAATAAACCAGAGCAGCAACTATTTATATATTGTAAGCTGTGAAAAGTAACCGGGTAGCTAATGGCTAGCTTAACAGACCATTAATCTTTCGCTACACTTGGAATAACTCCCGTTCAGCAAGCCAATAGTCCTACATAAACTGCAAAAAGATGCACTAAGCAGAATGGCCCGACCGCACACACCCAATATACGTGAGAATGCAAAAATGGGTCGGGGAGCTGGTACCAGGTAAAATAAACCAATAAGGTCCGTCCAAAATAATTTTGTCGATTATCACACTATCCAAATCCTAATGTTTACCCAAGAAATGGTGCCGAAGGCCAGAAGGAAATCGCTAAATCCATTTTAAATCATGACCATGAAAATCGATCAAACCGAATCCACAAGGCAGACAGGTGGAATAGCCCAAACTATGTCATTTAGTCAAGAATAAGAAAAAACATTACAACCGCAGCTGCCTTTCAGCAAAGTTTCGATAAAAACGCGGACACTTAGCATTGTGTTTATTAGCGAACACTTTCAAGGTGCATTTTGCAAATAGGCTTTCCAAATAAGTAAATAACCCACGGAACACAGCACGGTCATCAGAATCGACGAAACGCCTCAAGTAATCGGAATGCGTATTAAACTTTATTGGTAACCAGCTACTTTGCAAGCTAATATTTGGCAGTTTACATAAGCCAAAAATAGATAATACCAAACTATTCAAATGCCGTTTCGTGGTACGTATGGATAAAATTAGAAACAGCAAAATTATCCGTATAAAGAAACTCAAACGTACCAGTAACCAGAGGCTGAAAAACTCAGGGAATACCAAACAGCATATATTTCCCGCATTGCGGAACTATCGCCGAGAAACTGTGACGGCAATGAGTCATGTGCCTCGGTATACCGTTAGTTCGACACAAGCACCGAACCGCAAACGTTTTCAGCAGCATCTGCAGACCAATGATTAATATAACCTGGGTGGGGACTAAGCAAGCTACGAACGGCAAACGTGTGCAACAAATTGCGCGAGAAAAGGAGACAGTTGGTGAGGTTCACCGTTTTAGGACTAGGAGCATTAAGCAGAATGTCATTTATAAGACATACAGCACCCGATTAAATTCAAGTTCACTGGTGAAAAACCTTTATTAAACGCTTTCAAAAATTGTTTCAAAATTTAAACATGCTTTTTAAATGAACTTCTTTTTGATAATTTATTTCAAATCTACTTGGAATTTACTCGAACTTCGGGCACTTATTCTTTTTAAAGGTTTAACCTAAATTTAATTGAAATTATTTTTCTACATGAATTATGCGTGAGTAAACTTAAGCTGCGCCCCTTACCATTCTCTTTTGACAAAAGCGATTGCCATTCAGTTGAACACTGAACACAAATTTCATTTTTGCGTTAAAGAACAGAAATTAGTCCGTTTCATATTCCATACATTATAATTTGAAAATGTTCGCGAACACACTGGTGTTAAAGTACAGGGACCGAATTGCATTCGCTAATGGCGTTATGGAACAGAAAAATGTCGAAATTGGATACGGCTGTTGAAATTCGACTTTTGTTCGCTAACAACGTTTTGTATATGGTGTCAAAAGAGGATGGTTGGGGGCGCATCTTAAGTTTACTCTTGCATTATCTTTGGCACCTATTTTAAAAGTGTTTCAACTTTGGAAATTAATTATAGCGCCAATGAACGGAATCTCCAAGGAAATTCTTATTTCAAAAACTCACTAGAAATTTATTTCAAAACTTAAAACTGGTATTTCATTGAATTCTTTACTATAATATGTTGAAAATTTGACTTTGGTATAATTCTATAAAAATGTATATATTTTAAATTTCAAATAGCTAAACTTAAAACTTTTTATTAATTTTATATTTCCCTGCGTTGTAAGACTGATGGGTTACATAAGCCACTGATCTACTTGATTAAAGGGAATCGATGAATGCTGACCACATTAGGGAGGGAGATTTCTCTGTGAGAAGGGATGGCTCGATAGAAATTCATTCAAAATTACTTAAACTTTATTCGATAAAAAATTTCGAAAATTTCTGCACTCTTTGTTAACTTGGAATACTAGGTTAGGTGTGACTTAAATTTTACGTCTCAGAAACTTATCCTAAAATTTTTCCATGGGAAGCCATTTCTAGAATTTGGTAAAACTTTCTGCGTAATTTATTTAAGGATTCGAGACAACTATTAGACATCAATTCGAACTTAACTAGGGAAGTTTCTAGAATATAACTTTTCTTTGGATTTATAATAAACTTGTTTATTAGCAGTCTCTACAAGGTGAAAATTTTGCTCTAAATGTATTATGGATTCCTTGTTAAATATTGCATTATATTTCATCTGCAAAAATTTTCGATTCATATTTCATTTCTAATTTGGCACACTAACGAAATTTCTTAAATAAAACCTCTAACTCAAAATGATATTACTCTTATCCAGGTCTCAGAGCTCACTATGGCCTGATTTATTGCTGGGAGATTACCCTAAACCCTCAATACTTTTGAATAGCTTTAAGTTCATAAAAACTGTTTCTAAATTACTTTTCTTTTCGAGCTTCCAAAATCGGCTTAAAATATAAATTCCTGAATTTAAAATTACATTTAAAATTTCTGGAACTAAACGCCAGAAGTGGCTAGCTCGCGGCCACTAACTCCTTAAGCTTTGCTTGAATAAACTTAGATCCTTTATTTATTTGACTTCTACTTGTTTAGATATATATAGCTTAGGCTTAACTTAACCTTGCCTTAGACGATCCAGTTACCAAAATTACAAGAAGTTACTATCCTATGGATATGCTCTTGAATTTTGCCAACAAGCAACGAAGTTAATTTGGATATTTGACAGCAAATCTAACCGTGATTATAACATATACAGAATGTTTCTGTGGCTACTTGCATATTACCATACTCCTAATTGCATTTGAACATAACTATGGAATTGAACTCTCAGCCCTTAGGACAACCTTCACTTAATTTAGGCCTATTAGTGCGTACGCACTACTGTCGTTTCTCATCTTAGAGACAACCTGGTTTTACTTTAACCTCTTGTGTTCAACTATCCTTACCTTAATAGGTTAAGTCCTTTATGCCAGTTGCCACAGCTACACGGCTATCTATGCTGCTTCGAAATACTCAAACAAGAGCTATTCTTGTTCTAGTCTTACTGCTCAATCAAAGATTACTACATATGGCATGTGCTTTACTGAACTCGAAACAATGTAACATAGCTATGACGGTTGACTATGACGTTGCTCGTTTATAAATTTACGACTTTATAACTCTAAGGTTTTGGAATTTATTTCAACTTTACTTAACCTGCACTGGATAAGCACTGCTCTAATAAACCTTAGCCAATCATTGCAGGCTAATGCATACTTGAAAACAAAATATTCAAAACCTTATCTATACCTAACCTAATTATTTATGGCTCTGCCCTGGGGAACAACAATGTCTGCTGAATACTATGAACTCGTGCAAAACCTTTGTGAAAATGTAACCGAGCCGCTGGTAAACCGGTACATTTTTATTTTGATGATTTTTTCTAACTCGCTTTATTTTACTTCTATCTCCAGTGGTACAGACCTATCCCTTTTCCACAATGTGAAAATCACTGCACTTTTGCTGGGGTAAGCCGAAAATTTGATGTTACATCTTGTATACTAATAGCTTGTCTTACTGCCAAGGAGGTTACTTTTGAGTTTTTAATATGTAATTTAGAAAGACGTACGCCGCTATATAGAGCATTAAGTTGACAAATGATAATTGATGAGATATACCATCATACTGTATAATTAACGGCTCACGATGGGCAATTATATAGTGGATAAATTGATCTACAAAATGAGACCAAAAAACCCATACAGCTCGTGCTGTTGCCGAAATATTGACATTTTTGTGAATTAATGAGGCCAAAGGCGGCCGCATTGCACGAGCCATATTACCATATTTCGGGTCTATGGGCCCACTCAACAGCCTATTTTAACAAAACCATGCAGCATAAATAAAGACAACAGCAGCACAGCATTTACAGCCACATAAAAGGAGTTTTGTTCTACAAAATGAGGACAAAAACGTTCATGTAGCTCGACGGTTTCGGAAATATTATAACCGTTTTCGTGTGTTTTTGGTCTCATGGGCCTACTCGAACACATATTTTGATCCAACTACGCAAACCACGTCCACATGTGCAGAAGATGAACAGCTGTACAGAATTAGACACTCATATAGATCGAGCTGATATATTACCATTTTCCTGTATTTTGTTTCCCACACTCTTAAAAATTAACATTATATGTCCGAGGGAGTATAGTACCCCACTCCACCTTATGAGCATGTATATTTAATCATGTCGATGGGCCCAGTTTGTTCAACTTTAAACGAAATACGCATTAATTCAAAAAGGAAAGGTTTAATGAATACATGCTCATAGGCGGTTACCCCGGGATACCAACCTCCCCTCTATCGAGACCTGGCCTCCCTGACATGGGGTCCAACCTCTCCTCCTAACGACATCACAGGGTTTGACCACATAGAAAGCTCCGAGCGCCTACCACCTCCCGACGATGCTCCCGCAGACAGGCTGACCCTTGGGAGCCGTAGACCTAAACATGAGCACACGGCCACGCCTCTTGCCTACTACTTCGAACCCGAGCACGGTTGGTTTAATGTTCAAAATAAATTTCAATTAAATTTCATTTGTTTAATCGTCGGTTATTCGGAACTAAATTTACTGTGTTACCCCTTTAGTTTTTCAATTGACACATTTCATTGCAAAACAACACACTACCCTAGTTTTTCGTGCGGTATGTGTTTGTGCGTGCGATACCATTCGATCTCTTGCGAGGTGAAGCGAGCAACGGCTTCCTGATAGCGTAGTGGCTGACGTATCAAGTTCCGGTGTATGTTGTTTGCACCGACATCATTTAAGTCCTGTCCGCCGCCGCGGGAAACATTTATTTAATATTTAAGACTATATGAAATATGCATTAGGTTTAAAAAATCATGTGTTAACGAGACAAAACCTTGACAAGGATTGTTAATGGCATAAAGAACCCATTGTAAAAACATATACTACAAATAGTTTAATCGCTTTCATGCCTTGAAAAAAATGTGGATTTCGCAGCCTCAGTTTCGTAGTGTTACAAATAGCCATTAAAACTATATTGTATTAAAGATAAACATTATTGTCAGTTATTCGACGTCATCGTAAACTGTTTCATATATAGCAGAAGGCAGCCCAGCGCCGTATAAGCAGCGAGACCTGAGTCATTTTCCTGGTTTGAAATGTATTTAAAGCTAGGTCTAAACGTGTCGATTAGTGTTCAGCGGATAAAGGCGTGTGTCGCCTTCATATTATAAGATATAAAATATTGCAAAGAAAGTAAAAAAAGTCAACTGAGAATAATGTAATACTATTAGTATTGACATGACATTCAATTAAGTACTTTGGTAAATACATCTTTCGTTTATTAGTTTGGAAAGAAAAATAGATTCTCAGAGGAAATGTATACGCTTCTCAGAGGAAATGTATACGCTTTTTTCAGTTCACAAAATCCGGCACAAACTTCGAACAGTAGGAATCATTATGGTTTAATTTAACAAAATTACCATAAAACTTTGCAGAACACGCCATCTCGCGTAATAATGTAGAACGCATCTAAAATTTATTCGGTATAAAATACGTCAAAAACACTAAATTCAAATAAGAATAGAGGAATAAACGAATGGAAGTATAATAGTAAAAGCCGAGTGAGTATTCTTTGATTGCAGAATGCCGATGCTGTGTAAAAACTGTTCCCATCTTTAACTGGATAGTTTCCTCTTGGTCTCTAGGATTACAACGTTAATTTCTGGATAGTATCCTGTGTGGTAAACAGCACCTACACCGGCTGGGATTTCACACAAATACTGTGTACATTTTCGTACATATTTAATCGTAATGTCATACAAGGAAGACGTTAATAATCATACATGCGACATATGTAATTTCATACAAACTTACGTGAAAATAATCATACATTTATTACAATTAATTTCATACAAATAAAGCCTTAATAATCATACATATGAGCATACATGCGCAGGGGGTAGGGGATAACCCCCCTGAGGTCCGGACCCCCCGCCCGAGGCCGAAAAGCCAGGGGGTAACCCCCCTGGGGCTGTGGTGCGCAGCACCCCCCCCCCCCCCAAGGGGGCTTGGCGGCTTCTCGACGAGATTCGAAGTAGGACCGTAGTAAAAAACCTTGCGCAAATTGCCCTTGCTTGTTGCTACCCCATAGTTATGCCCAGATTATAAGCTCCAAAAATTAGGTAACGAATTAATGCTTCGAAAAGAGTTTGTATTTTAAAAAAGGTCCTCACGACTAACCCCCCTAGGAAAATTTGGCCGGCCAGTTTACCACACAGGTTGCCCCCTGAGACGGCCGCGACCCCCCCCCCGTGTGGGGCCTCTAAACCCCCTGGCATGGCCGACCGCCGACATGTATGCATATCAGCTATGTAATTTCATACAAAATTATGTGTAGTAAACCATACATTTTACATGGAGTTTCATATAAATAAAGTGTCAATGGTCATGCATTTAATGTATGATTTGTTCGCCATATAAATTTTTATATTTATGTGATTTTTTCAGCATATTGTAACAGAACAGTGTCATACAATAAATGTAAGATTGTAACTTAATATAAATTTTAAGAGAGCATGGACATGTATCAAACCCGTTTTGACCAAAGTCCTACATGCTTAAAGAGCTGCGTAGTAAATCATTATATACAGACTTATTTGCTGGTTTGCTGTACTTATACTTTAATGCTGTGCTTATTTGCTTCCAGCATTAATGCAATTTGCCTCAGACAAATAACGCGAGTTTGTGGACCGCTTCGTCTGTCTTTTCGGAGGGAAGATGTTAGAACCATGTCGTGTCCAACTAAAAATCACAAATAGTGATTTCAAATTTTTGAATGTGCTAACGAGCGACTCAATCTGACCTGCTCAGGTTAAATAGTGCGGTGTCACCCTAAAAACGCAATAAGTGTCATTATAAAAACGGTTGTTGCAGTCATTCCATTCAGAATTCAATTATAATGTTTCGTCTAGCTACAGTGCCTGTGTATGGCTATGTAAATTTTGTCTTCGCTAAAAATCTAAGTGAACATATGTTCCAAATATGGACACAAATTGTCATGTAGTAAACATAGACTTCTATTATATGATTTTAGTAAATATTGGCAACTCTTGTTCGCATCCAAAGCGCCACTGTTCAGGTGGTTCTAATTGTATTAAAGGAAGATGTAAGTGTGACGAAAATGAACGCATTTCGAGCGATGGTCGCTTCTGTGTTCGAGTTGGATTGCGGCAGATTACTCCTTGTATGTTTCAGTTTTTACCAGCTATTAATTTCATCACCGAATTTTGTCTTTACTGTGCACCAAGTTTTACACTGGAGTGTGCGAATTCAGCTACTTAATGAAAGCCAATTGGACCATTACGAATGAGCGCCCTCGTATGTTATACAATGTGTTACTTTTTACCTCCTTAGGTGCCGTCTGTGTGAGGTCGCACTTTCTAAACATGTCAGATAACTAAATACTAGTCGCCACTCCACGTTTCCTCCCGTTTTCCAGTTAAATGTCCAACTCAGCAGCAACTTCATCCAGGCTTGCTCTTGTTCTCAACTCTTGCATAATCACTGATGGCACGCATGATCATTGCAAAGAAGTGTGGTTAATATCAGTGAAGTGGAAGGATGTCCTTAAGAATTATCGCAATGTCTCTAATATGTATACCTATAGTAGGTACAAGTTATGATAAATACAAACAATATTACGCAAGGCGAATACTCAAATAAATAAACGCTAGATAAACCACTATAAATCAAAGCCTAGCCAGTCAACACATCCTTGAGTAAGGACTAGCTTGTCGTTATGTAAATGGATAAATTCACGAAGTAGTCGAGATAAATTTAAGCTGTCCAACATGATTACTGCATAGATAGTCTAATGGATGCCCGGTGTAATGAATATTCGCATTGGGGCGGAATTATTCCTTTGTACGACAAGGTTAAATATTTTGGTCTAGTTGTAAACAAATGTTTAATTTGGAAGACTTATATTGAAGAATCACGGCTTAAGCCCTTAGAATTCTTTTTGCTGCTAAGAAATTTATTGGAAACAGCTGCGGTCTAGGCCGACAAGCTGTCAACTTGCTTTAAAGAGTAGTCGTCGTTCTAACACTCCTCTTTGGAGTGATGTGCTGGTGGCATAGTATTGAACTAGTTATTTATTGTAAAAATATAGAAAAAGTAGAAGCTCTAGCGTATCCCATGATCACTGGTGCAGTTGAATCTGCGACTGTACGCGGCATTGACACAATTCTATGTATAGAATTCTATGTATGGATAGAATTAGAGCTATACTGACTGGACTGACGTTGAGCAAGACGATTTGGATTTGTTGTGATATACATATTGTTCTGATATTGATGGTGGCGTCAGACATTTTTGTGCAGGTATATACATCCTGGGCAGAGTAAGCGAATCCTTCCGTTTGGGCAGTCTGAATACCACCTTTCAGGCAGAATGCTTGGCCATCGAAAGATGTGCATAATAATAGATGGTTTTAGACTTCAGAATAAAAAGATGCGTATTTTAGTGACAGTAGAGCAGCAGAGCTGGCTCTTGGGAAAGACAGGTTAAGTCTTTATGCGCTCTAGGATTTATAAAGTGGCTTAACAGGAAGTGTCTAAATAATAGGTTACTCTAGGATGGGTTGAAGGCATTTCGGAGTTGTAGAACACAAAAGAAGATGGACTAACAGTACTGGCTGTATACAGACTAGGGTTTTCTTTAATAAACCCGATAATTTTAAATCGAAATTCATTTGGAAGCTGAGAATTGCAATACATTTTTGACATACCATAAGACCTTTAATTCCTATTTACATAAAATAGGCTTAGGAGACAATAATTTGTCCATGTACTGTGGAACTGAGCCATAGACCGCAAACCATTTGTTAATGGAACGCGCGGTTTTATAGGACCTACGAAAGACTTTCTTTAGAACAGGGACATTAGATGAGGAAGACGGGCGTAATCTGAGCTTATGGAGAATTGCTGGGTTTGCAAAAAGTATTACAGAATAGAATTTAACTAGGACTAGGTGTGCTGAAAAGGGCTGTTTTGGCCTAGTCAGGGTTTTATACCTTATCTTATTACATATCTATCTAATGCATGGTTAGTTATATCTCAACAGCTTTAAAAATATCATTGCAGCTGGACAGCAAAATATTAGTCCTTTTTATGCCTCAAATTTAAACAAAATCTGTTAAAGTCTTAGAAAGTAAACTTGAACCTTTGAACAATAGCTTTTGGCTAAAAATAACATTTTTATTTGAGCAGTACATGATCAGTTCAACTTCTGAAGAATTTGGATGAATTTATTTGCAAACTGTTTGTGAAATCCAGCAAAAGTTGAGCCGTGCGACATCTTTTGTCAAGCCTTTATTCGTCAGATTTGAACATTCGTTACTGCCGCATAATTTTGGTCTGGCTTCATGAAGCAACTTTTACTTGACATCATTTGACTAGGTCAGCTTCATTGAAGTTTGGATAAATTTGCTTAAATACTGTTCATCAAACACAGTCTAGCTTCTTTAAAGCATTCTTATTTCGTCAAATATGAACAACGATTGTAAATTGTGGTACGATGAATTACTGAATACTTCTATTTCAGTGCCTCCAGGTTCGCCGTGTGGATCCGGAACATCATGTATCGGCGGCTCGCTTTGCGACAATGGCACGAACGTTTGCACTTGTCCTATTGGGACTACAATTGCGGCAGATCGATGTGTGCCATCAAGTACAGTTACGACGGGTAATTACGGCATTCTAATGTTTCCATATCGCTTGTTAGCATATTGTGGCACAGTAATATTATTGTTAATGAACTATGGCAGTAGATGCACTAAGCTGGTTCTGAATAACGGAACAATGGCCGTATTTGTGTCGGAAAGAATTATATATTGCGTATTTTGGAAAGCTTCGGCGGTTTACATAATTATACAGATATAGGCTTCAGCGTTAACCCTGTTTCAGTAATCTACACTCTTTGCACCGGTGTTTGACAGCATTTGCTTGAATTAAAATTTTTTTACTAGCAATTAGTCACAGCGCTAGGATTGTAGTGCAGTCGTTGGATCTGTCAGATTCAAAGACAGTCAATAAGTAAATTTTAATTCCAAACAAATTTAAAATCGACCAATGCACGTGGATTATTTGGCATCCCATGGCTCCAAGTCAAGGATTTTGGAGTTCCAGATTCTAATCGAAAATGATGCTTCGGCACCTATGAGAAAAGATCATCACAAACCTTATTATCTGTAGTCTCAAACGGTATCGCTAGCGATCTTATGACCGGTATATTACATGGAACACTTGCATACCATAACATTATGTAGCTTCAGGTTTACTATTTTTTGAATTTAAATAAATATACTGTTTGATTTAATAGTTTCGTTTTTCGACGAAATCAAATACGGCAACGTTTTGTTTCACTTGAGCCGAGGTCAGTGTACAGGAATGCAGCAAGAAGGGGACGGGGCGTACCCAATTTTAGCAAAATTCGGCTAAATGGGATTTTTTTCCTTATGGTGGTCCCATTTTGAGTTGCCCAACCCCCCAATTTCGGATAGCGTGCTGCAGTCATTGTAACTCGAAATTTAAAATGCTTGCAGACCGTTACTTCTAAGTGGATATAAGGTTTTGTCCACCAGATATGTGAAATACTTTATTATTGTTATGACCGCATTACGACTTGTCCCGAGAAGCTCAAGGTTATGATGCACAGATTATTACATTATGACAGCGAGCTCAAATGAGCCAGCTATAACGGTCCTGATCTTTCTATCAACGCTCTTGAGATCGGTTATAACTCAAATTATAACAGGAATCATCGAGCCAATGTGACAAATATGTCATTTGGCGACCAATTTCCTAATTATCAGTTGAAAAAATATTCGGCATAGATTATTGTTATACTGATGGGAAAATAAGAAGCAAGATTCAATAAAGCGTCTAGTAAACAATTCTATCAAATATCGATGCATCGATTGGCAAGTTATAGAGTTGTCATAGTCAGGCATAAATTTGCGTAATCGCTATTACTACAGACAGTAAACTTTGTATACTGTAATTTAAAAACGTGTAAAATGTTGTAGTTGTGGTGCCTATTGGCGGCTTTTGTGGAGATGCAAGGCAGCAGTGTAATGGTCAGTCTAAATGCATCGGTGGTAAATGTGTTTGTCCGTCTAGTCATGTAGCTGTTGGTGCGGATTGCCTACCGAGATCGGGTAAGTCAAGTCGTGTCCATTGTGGTAGATTAGATACGTAAACTTAGTAAATTTAAAATGTCATATTTTGATATATTCTATCAAAAAGCATAAAAAGAAACATTTAATTACTTTTATTACAAATTCCCATCGCATTCTTTATAACCTTAGGCGCTAAGCATCATCTACTCCATACGTTAGAATGAGTTTCCAGTGCGTCCAGCATCTGATAATTTTGGTTTCACGTTATGTGGCTTGCAAGCTATTGAATAAATATACTAGATGCTGCGCTGAGACCGTTGGGTTATCGGCCTCACTTAATTTTTATATATCTAAAGTATAATTAGCCATATCTATAGTGGCAATACGCAGCTAGTTGTCACACCCGAGGGTCTTACTCCCTTTGACGAACAAACGAGAAAACCATAGTACATTTATTGACAAACAACTACGGAATAAATTTAGGAATAGCAACATGTGATGAGCTGCGGGGACCGACGAAGACACCTGAGATGCGAGACCCAGAAAGGATTTGCTTCAATAAGTAAAATAATCCACATGCAAATTAGCTTGTAAAGAACCAGTTCTAGAAATTATCATACGGTTTCTGTTTCCAAATCCATTTTGAAGTCAGCTTGAACAGAACTAGTTTTGTGATGCTACATAATGACAAACAAAATAATAATTCAATATTTTATCCCACGATTTTGGAGCAATAGGTATAGAAGAATTACAGGCTGTCTTCCGCTGTCGGAAAGGAAGTGATGGAGATATTTATATATTTTGTGAGCGTTCTATCTAACTGGAACATGCTCTAGGAAATTTTGAAACAAATTGTGCAACCAATCTCAAGTTATAATTGGCAGCAACATTGTATGCACGGTATTGGTCCAAAATAGGTTATTTGGACACTACTAGATGCTGCGCTGAAACCGTTATGTTGGTTACATTAATCTAATTTTACTTTGTAAAAATTATCGTAATACTTTTATGCGAACGGCGACGAAACTGTCCGGCAGCATTGATAAGATGCATGATGTTACCCTACATCATGTACCTAACCTAATGACTAATGCCTAAGCGCTTGCGAACATATGAGTCAACGCAGAATGGACAAAGCAGCATGTTGGATTTAGTAGGCTGTACTCTGTAATAATAAAATGGGTCTTCTATACTATAAGTCTCCAGCAAGAAAATTGTTAATTTTAAAGACACTGAACTCAGTTCGTCAAAACAATTTACAATTGCCGTTAGAACCACATCTGTGACAATTTGTCTGATTTTTATTTACCATTCGTTGAGATTTGTCGAATATTATCAAAATCAGCTGAATTATAAGTTAGAAATCAGGTCTATAAGTTAGAGAAGGCTTAGAATAAATGTAGGTAGCTCCTTAACATATGAATTAATTCCTGATTTTGACACCATTCGACTCAGCTAATCATTGTGGTTCGAATGGTATATTATATCTGCTAAAATTAAATCGGGCTGTCGGCCATAGCCAAGAAGGCCCAACAAAATTAGCTTAGATTTTACACTAAAATTATTTTCCCTGCCGTCTTTAACATGACCGTTTACATCATCCATGCTACTTCCACCGGCGAGCCACCTTAATCCGGATTTTCGGTTAAAATTTGAGCTGAATCAGTTTACTTATAGCCCATCTCCAAAAATTAATCACAACAACGGCCTGATATTAGCCTGAAGTATGGAATTGTTTTACCCCTGTTCACGACCAGCGGATATATATGCATACCATTGTAGTTACAGACGCGTACATTTAACGCACCCAATAGAAAAAAATTAGCGAAATACCCAATCGGTTGGTGAATTATTAGAGTTACAACAAAATTTGAAGGATTACTTAGTTATACAATGTATATATTAGAGGCACTAGCTATGTAATATTTTTGTTAGTTTTTATTAAAAAATTTAAATTTTCGCTTTTTAGTTTGGACATTTTGTGTTATACCTTATTCAGTATAGCACCTATCAGGATTTATGTATGAATCCTTGGTGGTGCCTACCCTTGCGTACAACAGGACATAGTAAGCTCGCATGGTAATCTTTGAGTTCAGACGTTACACGGTTGAAACACATTTTTTCGTCATTAATGTCTGCTGTTACCTAGGGTTAACCCAACGGTAATTATTGTGTCATCTATTATTATGCTTCATTCGGTTTATATCATTCTTACAAGGATATTAATTCTATCAGCACTATCAAAACATTATCCCACTAAGTTTACCCGTTACAAAGCTGCAGACGAAAACGGCACAATCCGAACTGAGTTTTGCTCGAAAATGGCTAGTGTTCAGCTACCGTTTGCAGATGAAAGTACATACAGGCAAATGGTTTTACCTGCCTTTGGCTTGCATGCAAATATAAAAAATTTAGAAACGTCAGCTATTATCGCATTTCTGTCGTTTGGTAATTGTTATCACGGAGCGATGGCTTGTCGCCAGAAATCATGTTCAAGACATATTCAGTAAAATTATTATGCTCATGTTATATTAGTCTTATTGCTGAATTAATTTCTGCGTGTACCTACCGTAACACCCAAGGGTAACCAAGTTATAATACAGCTGATATGAGTTTATTATTATTTTCTATATTATCCATAACTGTATGACAAACAATTACAACAAATGTTTTAGTATAGTTAAGCATACCATTGATTTAGCATAATTATCAGTTTAAAACTTAATGTACAGTACAAATTTCAGTTCAACCTGGAGATCGATGCCTCACTCGTCAGTTATGTTCCGATGGTTCTATTTGCGATAACGGAATCTGTGTCTGTCCACGCGGTTCTTCGTTGATTGTAAATAAATGTGTCAGAAACAGTGTTAGCAATGGTCTAAGTAAGAAATTTATTGTGTATCATATGAGTAATAAACAAGCAGTACTGCATCTATATGCTTCGCGGCGACTGTTGGTTTTCTACAGTTTAAGAAACATTAAGGGACGTGTCCTACCTACATTTAGCAATGTTTAGTTTAGTCAATACACAATGTTAATTTATAACTTGGTAACGTTTTTTGTTTTCACCGGTGGGGCATCAATTTGTGCAATAATAGGCCATATGTTTGTGTAAAATTCTATTCCGAGGTTAAATATTTTGCAAATCATGTAAAAAAATTTTGGTCCTTTGTCAAGTTGCTTATCTATCTGCATGTGATGTGCTTACGTATATAATTGCAGAAACAAAAACTACTGAAACCCAAAAAGGTACCGACGTTAAATGAATCCCTAATGACGCGCTGTACCATTTCGCCACGTTTCTCCTCTGATCATTTGAATGACATGCAACCTCGATTTAAAATAAAATTTCTGAGACAACCCAAGTTCAAATTTGAAGTAAATATTTCTAGCCCCTGCTTTTTATTACTATAGTTGATTGCTTAAAATATTTTTATTCATATCCATATGATCTGTTAAACATTCAACCAAACTTTACGTGAGTTAATTTTTTGCTACTGGTAAACCCAACGGTTAAATAACACTTTTTATCTAAATTTGTTCATTATACTTGTAAATAATATATTTATACTTGTTCGTGCTACCATTATTACACATATAACTAAACGCTTTTGGATGCAGTGATGGTCTTTGAGTGCAATGGCTGCCGGTAAATCCAGATCTTAATTTGGAAAACGGTTACCATCAACAAAATTATTGCGCAATAAAAGAATTGCAATTGTACAGATTGCGTTTGAGCTTTACAATAATGCACTTGCACAATAACTTGCTTTGTAGAATGTTGGTGGTAATCACGGCAGAGTACGTGGCTTTAAAAGAGATAAAAATTACACTGCGTATACACAAGATTTTTAGAAAATGATATACAGTGAAAAATAGAAGAAATAGTGGACCATTAATACAAGCATCAGTTGTTGTGCTGTAGTTGGTTTACTGTGACAAGAGGCGTGCCTACACGGTGAACCAGTTCCATCTGTGTTGTTAACTCAAGCAGGATCTGGTATACAGCTAAAATAATTTCGTATATTTTATTGTTTTGGTAATGTGACTAAAGCGTTGGTGTCACAATCATGAGGTGTAGCAACCTTGTTTGCCCTCGTGTGAGCATAACCTTTGTGGGAAACAGACTAACACCAGGGCTTTAGTACAGACTACCACCGTTACTTCAGGACACCCACCTCTAAAATGGGTACAAGCTTACTCTGAAGACATAGAGGATTTCCTTGTCGCAACTGGCACCCAGTCGCGGCTAGTTCTGCGGCAACTCATTTGTGATTGCCACGAAATGGGAGGTTAGCACCCAGATCCTAACGATATCTTAGGAACCTTTAATTTTATTGCCATATCCAAGGTCCATTTTGCTTTATTTAATAAGTAAACTACGAGCAAGCTGAACATTACATGTGTCTTCAAAATTATATCCCCTGTACGTTTTCAGATCCACCAGGTTCACCGTGTACTGTAAGCAGTCAGTGCATTAGCGGTGCTTGGTGCGTCGGTGGCCGCTGTCTTTGTTCGTTCGGGCAAGTCGTTTCTACATCTGCATCGGGTCAACTTACGTGTTCGCCCGACTTCGGTCAGTTAGGTAGTAAATTACCTTATAGTATAGCATTAGATTTGACACTATAAAACACTTTTAAATGATCGAAAGCAAACGTTCGTCTGTATTGTGCAATGCCAACCTCGGCACAATTACCTTCGTTTCCATGGAATGTCAGGACGGTGCCCCAGTGTTTTGCTGAGATTGGAGTAACCCAAAAACAACACTTTGTCAGCAGTGGCTATGGAAGATCATCAAATCTTGAAGCGCACAAAAGATTTTTAAACATTCTATAAGCAGACCCCTACATCCAAAATATGTTCGGCTCGAACTCCCGGGCCGCGAATTTCTAACATACCTGTCTGTCACACTAGCAGCATGAGCCCATGCAAACGGAGATGCACATAATATTACTCAGAGTATTTGGTTTTTGTGAGAGAGTTGCATTTCCGATAACACCTTAAACATTTTAGTACAATGTACACTAAGTTTAAGTACAGCAAAGCGACTTCAATACTTAGCGGTTTAACGTCCACCAGTATCAAATTGCATCAGCAGTCTTTAGTCTTAACTGATGGCATATGTTTGCAATTACGTTGGTATTCGCTCTGTTTTGGGAGGTTTCTTTAGGAATTCAGCAATAGTTGCTAGATAATTCAATTGTTTGCGTACACCAGTTGCATCTTGCGGCCCGGGTTTCGATTCTTAGGATTTGCTCGGGTTTGTCAAACATTTCACTAAAAGGTATAAATTCATGTGCTAAAGGATTAAACTGCAAAACTGAACCGTGGTTTTTTCAACCTAAGTTCTTAATGAATCCGTATTAGTGTTGCTTGCTTTCATGTAGTTTCAATAAGTATATTATTTGCCACGAGTACGCAAACTTTGGTTAGGTTATCACTTAGATTATAAAATTTTAAGAAGTGGTGTTTTTATTTCACAGTTAGACTTAAAATGGCAGTGTCAGTCGCGCTGTCTAAAAAGTTGAAAGTCTCGACCGCCTTTGCATCTAATCTGCACCCATGTTCTTGGATACTTAAATTTTAGCAGAATACAACTCTTGAAAAACAATCTTTATTTAAATTGTGGTACAGCTGCAATACAATTTGCCTAAAATACCTTCTACAACCACAGTTTTCAAACGGCAAGCAAGAAAATTATTGAATGTAATAAAGTGATTGAACCTTTCTGAATCGAATATTGAAATTGAATACGTCGAGTTTAGTACCCCTAGCAACTGCGCTGCTGGAAGCGCGGTTCTCATTTTTATAGACAACCCAAAGAGACCTGCTGCCGTACCATTAGCAAATTTAGTACTGGCGGATTATTCGACTAATAGAATTGTGATCCTGTAGTAAGATATGTTTTGCAGAAACAACTTTGAAACAGGTGTTACCAGAATATAACTAGGACTTAGAAACAGCCTTGAGGGTCTTAAATTTTAAGCGGCAATGAAGGTATATTGTCATTGTTGCTACAGAATATTTAGCGATCAGAACAACTGCAAAAGGCAATGTCCACTTAAAGTGCCTTCAAGGACTATTCTAAATCACGCACACATTTACATTTTTATAAGGTCAGGGTCAGGCCCTTTTGTGAATTGAGTAGCAAGATATGCAAAAATATTTTGTGTAAAACAGTTGGTAACACAGCTCGCGTATATTTGACAACCAAATTACTGACACGTGCGATATCCAAGTGACTATTTTAGGTTGGATAACGCTAATACGCTTAGTGATTCTGGACTAGATGCTCTGACGTTAAAATTACTGGATTAAATCAAGCGACCTAATGATTTCCTGGATCAGGCCACGAGTTACATCGCTTACAGTTCAAAATACATTAAAAGATCAAGCTTTGTGTCGAAAAGTTTAGATTTACATCAGTTCCACCATTAGTCAAATTAACTATTTTTAAAGCGGAATATATATATATCACAGTGATGTGTACCAAGCACAGTCTAAGCCCGTTTAGAAATCAGTATATCCAAGATTTACATAAGCACTCACTAATAGCAAGGTGGGACTAATATTGCCTGTAACATAAACACATCTTCAGCGAACCGCAATATCAACGAAAACCAACCTATATATTTACCGTATACATAAAGGCTGATTTTTTTCAAAATTCTGTGTCTAGGATGTAAAGCTGGTTTCAGGTAGTCCTGATTTGCGAGTATATGAATTCGACAACTTCGTCTACGTTTTGTATCCGAAGGCATAACTAAATAATACTATTTGAAAATAATGTTCAATGCTTGGTGCATTAAAATATTGCGATGGTTATTATAATATTATGCATTATTAAGGTAAATATAATACACCCACAGCTTTATTCGTACTGGTTTCCAAATAAATTCGGCATGCTCACTGCGACATTTCTCATGGTAACAAAAACCACTAAACACAGGAAGAAAAGACACATATGTACGAAATCAAAACACATCTGACACTTTAGAAAAGTGTCTGCCGAATGGTCGACACCAAATTATGTAGGTACATATATAACTCCGGCATCATGCCATTCCACCATCGAAACAACTGTGTTTATGTTAATATTACAAACGTTATGTAAAGCAGAGTTGTGAAACCGTAAGCGTAATAATGTTAATATATTATTGCCTCTGCAAAACGATTACAGGGTTCCTTTTCATAATCCCAATAAGGATTACAAACTATGCCGATCAAATGATCGGACTAGCAGATTGGGTACTCTAATTCGAGAGTAATTAAGTTCTTCCAATAAATCTCTTGGCAAATATTTGTACCAGTAGCTTCTTTGTATACGATGGCTTTGAATATATTTATGGTTACTGTGTAACAGGGCCGCTTCGGCACTGTCACGAGCATTTCAGGATCATCGTACCCAAAACCGTAGCGGGAAGCGTTGGCACATGACCATTGGCATAAAATATCGCATACCGTTTTGTATAAAAATATCGTTTAGCGTTTTGTATAAAAATATCGTTTACCGTTTTGTATAAAACTATCGTTTGCCGTTTTGTATAAAAATATCGTTTACCGTTTGTATAAAAATATCGCTTACCGTTTGTATAAAAATATCGTTTACCGTTTGTATAAAATATCGTTTGCCGTTTTGTATAAAAATATCGTTTGCCGTTTTGTATAAAACTATCGTTTGCCGTTTTGTATAAAAATATCGTTTACCGTTTGTATAAAATATCGTTCACCGTTTTGTATAAAAATATCGTTTGCCGTTTTGTATAAAAATATCGTTTGCCGTTTTGTTTAAAAATATCGTTTGCCGTTTTGTATAAAAATATCGTTTGCCGTTTTGTATAAAAATATCATTTGCCGTTTTGTATGATAATATCGTTTACCGTTTCGTATAAAAATATCGTTTACCGTTTTGTATAAAGTATCGTATACCGCTTTGTATATAAATGGCGTATACTGTTTGTATTAATTGCCGCAATTGACCATCGGGACGAGTGTTGTGTGAGGTACGCTGAACGAAATAACGAAATCAGGGTGATCAAGCCGATTTAGGGTACTGGAAGAGAAGATCACAACCACCACCAGGACTACGCCCCACGCCGACAGAGAGAATAAGCAACACGCGGGGACCCCCCCCCCCCCGCCACCTGTTTAAAACGTGACGGTTACGACCGTCCGGGAATAGGAGGCCCCTGACTGCACGTTCAAGAAAACAAGTTTGTTAAGACCGAAATCAAAAATATTAAATTTACTTGGTTTTAGCAATATATTGAGTAATGGTTACGGAAAACAACAAGTCCGCAATAAGCGGAAATCATATTTTGGTAGCCCTCGCATAAGGGACGACGGATGCCGGGTTACTTCGAAGGCCCGTCACCGTCTACGGTACCGTGATCCGGAGAATAACCGGACTAGGCGGGTAGAACACTTTGGGGAATTGTGAGGGGACATTCAAAACCGCTCCGGACAACACCGCGACTTCGCTTGTAACACGTAGGGATAATCGCTACTTACGCTAGGTAAGATTGTCGCCGTGCAACCCGGACCATCACTTTCCATGTAGTTAGGACATATCATATATAAAATATGTACATGTATCTATTTATGTGTGTGTCCTGTGCACAACTTTTAGACAAAACCACCTTCCCCCCACCCCCACACCACCCCCCCCCCCGCTTCCTCATGGAACCAAACACCCCCCCCTCCCCCCCCCCACCCCGCGTCAGAACCGGCGCATGCGACCCCTCGTTTTGTTCGTCGCGACTAGTTGAATCCAACCATATGTGTCGAACCTCCGCCCGAATCCCCGCTGACCCGCGGCAGCCACGCAAAGATGCCTAGAAAGCTGTTGCCAACCGCTGATGGGCACCGATAATTCGAGATTTTTCACTCCACTCTAAAATGGGCGAATCGCCCCTCATTGCATTTGTCTCGATGAGACATTTCCAAAAATACCCGGCGGGTCTTGATCCGCCGCCCCGTTAACTCGAACGACCAACAAACGCGCCCCCCATTGTAGCCACTACTCTCTCTAATCGCCGCAATTTTAGTACCGTTCTTACCCCTGCCGCCTCGGTAGTGATATTACCCCTCATTTAAATCGCCGTTGGACGGTGAGTCCAACGATACCCGGCGGGCGTTGCTCCGCCCAACCGTTAACGCGGGAGAGCCCGCTAAAGACTCCCATACTAATACATATAGGAAACCATAAGTGGGTTCCGACCCGCTACTACGTCCTCCCCTCGTGTTTGGTACCAATCGACCCCGTTTTCCGTCCTGGGACCGAATCTGACCCCAGCCCCTCGAAAATCCCACTGGATTCCCCTTGTCCCGCTTCCCTTCCCACACCCGCCTCGTGTCCTCGCTGTCCTTTCGCTTTTGTCCTCGTTCTCTCTCTAACCGACGTTTCTGGTCGGTTTTCTTCTTTGTTGCTTTGTTGTTGTTGTGTTTGGTGTGTTGTGAGTATGTGTTTATCCTGAGCGACCTTTCTGTCGCTCAGGACGCCAGCCTGTCTACGTGTGTGTGTGTGTGTGTATGTGTATGTGTGTATTATATATTTATGTATGTTTATATATATATATATGTATCGGTACGTAGATATAAGGACACGACATAAGGATGGACAGACAAGGACACGACACACAAAATTCGCTAAATTTCAGAGTTTTACGGACGGACTGGACGTCGTTAGTTCGGATGGACGAGGGGGGGCGAGTTTAGGGCCCTCCCATGGGTTTTGGGGGGCCTCCGAGCAGGGCCCCCACCTCATTAGGAGTTCTCTGGAGTATGCCCTACCTCGAGCCCCGAGAAGGGCTGATTACCGTCTTTGGTTCCCCCTGGAACGAGTAGAAATCAGCTTGATCAATTAGAAACCATAGTCGAAATTGGTTTAAATTGGTTTTCTCGATTTTTTTGGGTGTCCTCGCGACTCGGGTCACCTTCCATGACGAGATTGAAATAAATCGACGAGCGGCATATCTCGATCACAAAGGCGAAGTCGTTGTTTGCCGACCCAATTAAGACAGGAAGTTTAAACAGTCCGAAATAAGGGACAGATTGCAACTTTTAAGGACATTACAGGGAATTGGGTGGCGATTCAACCATCTTGGGACCGGATGTTGTCTTAAAGACGTGGGCGTTGGATTTGATTTCAAAGAACATCCGGCGATAATTACAGGATACTCAAGCTTAAAAGCTCAAGTTTCATGAGAACATCGGGGTTAAAATCACAGATGGTCAACTTCCGAGTACTCGGAAGATTAAAACTTAAAGTCGGCAAATTTAATTGAAGCCGACTCTCTTTAAGGACATCGACGGTTTACGGTAGCCGTCACGATTCAAATTTCCGGAAGTGTCCCCAATTGGACACTGGACAGAAAACCCAAAAAAGTGGGCGTCAAGAAGTCGCCAACGATTGGACGGCGACGAAATCGCCATCCTAATATATAGGCAGAAAATTCGAGGTTACGACCAACGCGTCGAATCTGGGAATCAGTTCGACTTCGACAGCGCGGAGTTCGGTCGACTCTACTGACCGGCTCCGACGCACTGTTTTAACGTGTTTAGTTTTCACGCCGCTCTGTTTGTTTTCGCTTTTCGTTTGCCTCGGATCGACTCGATGGGTGAAGATTCCCGCGTAGGCGTATGCCTCGCGAAGGGGGTTCAGCTGGTGCTGCCCCAAGGATCAACATTCGTAAGTATGAGGAAGGCCTGGCGATCACAGGGGTTTATTTTCCCTGTTAACTGAAGAGTAACAGACTATTCGTTTAGCGCCCCCGGAATGTAGCGCACCCTTCGTACTTAGGTAGGAACATTTTAACTCCCGGGTTCCCTAAGAAATGCTACACACGACCCATTTCTGGAATCAATCGTTAAAATCGAGTTCCGACGTAGGAGACGTTAGGCGATTCGGGATGTACCCGTATAGAGTGTAGTGAGGACTGATCAAACCAATGCGAAGTCCTTCTGATTCCCCGTGGTCTTAGGTAAGGCACAACAAACTGGACGCCTCTCGTCCAAGTTTTACATGATTTGCTTCTCTTGAGTTAGGATCAACGAATTTTCCTGAGCCGACCACGGTAAAATTTCTGGAACGTGCATGTCACGGGAACTAGGGAATCGTTGAATGGATTTGCTCTTATGGTTTCCAAATTTGCAGCTTAGTTGAACGTTCAATGCTCATGCCGTGTTTGAGCTTGGACAGAACGCAGATTAGGGACGGGGGACTAGCCTCCGTCGGGTTTTAGGAAACCCTTAAAATTTCGCTTTGTTCTTTGAGCTAGGAAAATTTGGGAGTATAAAAGACAGATCAAATTCTAGGTACTACTACTTGAGTTTAAGGTGTTTGCTGTCTAAACGGATTGCTGTCTAGGGAACGTCTCGGTTTAACTTGTTTGACTTCGACCGTAGGGTATTTGAATCAATTCCGTAAGTATTTCATTCGAGAGCGAATTTCTTTGCGACGACTGACCGGGCTAACTTTAAACGTCCCTCGAGACCCCGCTTTATTCCAAAAATGAGCTGGAGGAGCCAACCCCCAGCAGAACAAAATTTAGCCGACCTCGACCTAGGACGATGACGCTTCGTTTTGTGGTAATACACAAGTTTTGGACCCAAATAAGAACGCGATCAAAACAATTACATTTACTAGTGTTCACCACTGCACTACGCAATGGTTTTCTCTCGAGACCATGGTCTAGAAGAAATAAAATTAAGGTTTACCACTGAGCCGTCGCCAGAAACCGCCGTTGCGGGAGAAACACATTGCGTCCCCGCCTTCAAACAAAATTTTAGGACTTTCTAAAAATAAAGAAAACTTACCTCCTCGCCCGGGCCATTTCGGCCCCAAACCGGGCGAGTGCAAAACCCCTTTTTTCTTTTTGAGCGAGTTGATCGCTGAGTTTAGCCAGGTTTCACTATTTATCATGAGTGCCCGTTAGGCTATGTACTATGTACGCCAGGTTTCATCTTTTCCATATTTTCAGTAGCAGCGAGCTGCATTTCCCGTACTATGAGTTGAACCTGCACGGAGAATTCAAGTCCGCTGCAGTTTTATACGTCTTAACCATTCAGCCATAAGAACACACCAACATTTAGTATTAAGTTGGTGATAACTCAACTGCACAACACAGCAGTTGAGACACTGCATACAGCAGTGTAATAGGACGACAAAATCGTCGTTAGAGAGAGGCAAAAGACAAACGACAAAGAGACAAACCAAAAGACGCAAAGGCGTCCGGGGCTGATCGCCCCAGTCCCGACTATCCAAAACGGCCCCAAAAGTAGTGAATGAGGCTGAGCCCCTTCTTGACTCAGTGCGTTGAGTCCGTAGAACGTGCCCCCACCAAAAGTCCAGCGGACGCACCGAACTAAATCCAGTCAGCCCGGCTCGCCGCTGGGGGGGCAGCCTTGAAACTTACCCAGAAGGGCGTGTCGTGTCATTCAACGTCACAACCACGTTCCCCTACCCGAATGTACTGAATTTTACGCCCCCTCTTCCTTCATCACTTGCTACCCGTTCGGTCAGTCGTACCTTGGATAGATAAATTGATTAGAAACGATAGCTGAAAATTGTTCGGTCGGCGTGACAATCGAATCCACATCGAATATTTACCGGACCTCCGTGTTGATATTGTTATTAGAGCAGAGCTCGTAGGCCCAAACCCCGTTTTCACTTTCACTTTTCCCAATGGCTTGTTTTACTGGTAATCGTCGTCGGTTTAAGTTAGCACGGTAGGAGCATTTTCTGAAGCACTCTAGGGCCCTTGCTTGCTACGCCTTATAGCTGAAACAATCGCTAACATTGAGCTAAAGCAAGGATAACCGCCCCTAGTCCACGCACGCGCGTGGAGCTGCATGCTCCGTCCCTTTTGCCGGTTTCAATGTCTTGCGCCCCATACTGTACAGAACTGAAGCGATTACCTCGAGCCGTCGTTAGGCTTCCCGACACGTTCGGAAAACACTCGTCCCAAGATAAGCATTGATTATTACAATAAACCTTGCATTCTAATCATTGCGTTCAGACTGATTCTACTCCGAGACGATAGGGACTTTCTTTTCTATGGTTTGTCCGCTCGGACGAGCAGGCCCTGTTCGCCATGGCTTGTGTGCGAGAATGTCGCAAGCCCTGACGAGCATGGCCTTCTATCAAATTTATTTCACGTTTTACTGGAACCAAAGAGTGCAATCAGAGGAATACGGTTAAAAAGGTTAACTCGTCCCTGGCGATGATTTGAAAAGTTCAATAGGGAGTTTTGAATACTTTCATCGAAATAGAATTTGTTGAAAAAACGCAGGCCACGCCATTGATAATCCGACATTAAACACTCAGGGCTCGTCGGAACCCTGTGGGGGCCACCTTGGTCAATGCTCTAACACGGAGCATACCGCAATCTTCGCTAGGTAGGTCAACTTAAGTTTCAAATTTCTAGGGACAATTTCACACTTTATTTTGACACTTATCATACTAAAATAGAACTAAACAACTTCCGATGAGTCTAAGATAGGGAATAGCGGCTAAGCTCCATGACCTGCGAGCAGGTGTCGGTGCTAGCCTCCCTGGGGGACCTCAGAAATCATACCCGATACTAGACACGTGCGCAACCTTTCGGGCGGGGTCCGAACACACCCCGTGAAGCGCGCCTGCGGCCTGCTAAGCTGCGTAGCTTCTTGGGTCTGACCAAGAATAGGATTAAAATTTAGTATTCACGGTCCACCCTTGAGGTTACGATAGCCGGGGTCGTATGGGCATGGTGTTAGGAAGTTGCGCCATGCAGCTGCGTCACCGGTTATTACAACGTATGGGGGCCACGCCGTGAGGCGTAAATTTTTATTTCAACCCCATGTAGTGAGTTTAAAATTTTTGTTCAAACATACGCCGTGAGGCGTAAATTTTCCTTTCAAAGCCCCACGTAGTGAGTATAGAATTTTGCTCGGACCATAAGCCGTAAAATTTTGTTCAACCCCATGTCGTAACTTGAAATTTTGCTCGACCTCTCCTCCGTGAGGCTTCCGTTTTATTCTGGGTGGCCGTAAGAACGGTACCCGTTTGTAGGGATTTCGGAGAGTTTGCAAAACGAGCTCGCAACGGTTAAGATTCTAGCTTCGCGTGGACCTCTCTCAGTGTTAAAGCCTGGAATTACCTATAAGAATGTGTCGTAGTTTGTACTTATTTGCCTGTGCTTTGGAGATTTTCGTGCCTCACTTTAATTTGTGCCCTTATTTGTGTCGTTTATGGAATCGCTGACTGTGTTACGCTCTGCTCTTGGAGGCTGCCCGAGTGACAGTGGCATTTGAACCGACCCTGTACGTAAGGAGTGAAGGGCGCTGTTTCAGGATTGTTTACTATTCGCTTGCACGTACCTGTTTTACTAATTAAATAACCAACTAATTATTATCGGCGTATTCATTACGATTTTGCCAAATTCGCCTAATTAATTGATTTGTATCGACTCGACCTGATTATTTCGTTACGACTCGTCAGTTTACCACCGTCGTCCGCCGCCCCGTTAGTCGAACGCTCGTTAGCTCGACAAGGAACGTTTCTCGCTGCTTGGCGTCGCATCCGTTTGTTGGTGAACGATAGACGGCATATTTCGTTTGTGGAATCTACTCAACAGCCGTATTTCGGTGGCCAATTACGATATTATTTGGAACTGTCATTTTATCCGATATCGTCGCCGCCTTTTGCTTACTCCGCCCTGACAGTAACGTTCGTACGTCGGTTATATTGACTGAACAACTCAAGGGACTGGTTCGTTGTCGCTGTCGCTGGGTATCCGGACATTTCGCTATCGGAATCGTGCTCGACGTGTTGTGGAACGATCCCGCTTATCAGACATTTGATTTGGACGTGGCTGAACTTGAACAATTGGACATTGTAATTTGCTTTTGTTTTTACCTTTGATTTTTATATCACTTTTGTTTAACTTAATTCGTGCGTATTATTTGCTTGAGCCTAACTGGTAACGTGATATTGTGTGCATTTGGGGACTTAACAGTTATAACCATAACCGTTGACTTGCATATTAGGTTGCTTGTTTCAGTGCTGACCGGGACCGTTGTGTTTCTTAGTTGATAACTGGAACATTGAGTGAGCTACATTTGGACTATTTAGCTCCGTGGGTTAAGGTAACTTGGTTCAACGCGAACGTGATCATTTGTATTAGCAACCATACATTTTTGCTGTGTCCGCACCGGATTTAACGCACGGAATTGACACCTTTTGGCTGATTAATTAGACGCTAGACTCCTGATCAACAAGTGTACGCATTTACTTACCAAGACTGAGAGTCTACTAATACACCAATGGACTCTAACGTCAACCACAACGGAGACTTGGAGACTAGTGACTTCTTCGGTGCGACTGATGGACCGATGGAGGACACTGTACGGACTAGAACTCGACCGGCCGCAACTGCCGGCGAGCGACCGTTGACACCGCCACCACCTCGACCGACCGGACACTTGCGTCGTGGAGACTTCGCCGAAGCGCTTGGCGCGGACGCGAGTGCCACGAATGCGATCTTACACCACTTAACCACCCAGTCCACTGGTCCTCCAATGATACCGTTGAGGGACATGCCGACCTTTGATGGGAAACCTGGAGGCCAGGATTTTGAGGATTGGGTTCGAATGTACAATCGTCTCGCTAACGCCAATGGTTGGGACGACCGCCGAAAGTTAATTTGTGTACCTGCTCTCTTGCGTGGACCGGCGAGGGAGGCCTTCGAAGGCCTTCCACCGGCGAAGCGCCAAAGTTTTCTAGGACTCGTCGCCAACTTACGCTTTTTGTTCTCGTCTTCTCGTAGACCCGAGAAATCACTATCAGGACTTTGCACTAGGCAACAAGGAGCAAATGAACCAGTCGCCATGTATGGCCTGGAGCTGCAGAAGTTGTGTGATCGTGCCTTCCCTGACATGGAAGATGAGCAGAGGGACACTATGCTACGCATGTTCTTTCAGAGGGGTCTACGGCCCGAAGTGCGCAGGCAAGTCCTTAATCAGATTCATGAGTGCGAGACCTTCAGGGATACGGTAGCTGTTGCTAAGCGGTACGAGGATGCAAATGCAGCCTGCCCCGATCCAGACGCTTCGGTTACTAGCAAGCCCCGCACCAAAACAGTAAACTCGCTCCTTGAGGAGGGAGGTGAAGGTCTGATCACACAACTCCAGACCATGATTGAAGAACACCGTAAGGCAAACAATAGTAATAGTGATACGATTAGTCGGTTGTTAGACGTAATTGACAAACGAAAACACGCGTCAACTAAATGCCCTCGCGCCGCCGTTCGTGCCAGGCTCACCTGCTGCGCCACCGTGCTTGCCGATACCGCATATTACTTGCTATCGTTGTGGAGAACCAGGACATGTTATGCGCGATTGCCCGCATCCCGCGCGCTATCCGCCAGCAGCTAACAACATGCCGCGCAACGCCGAACCGGCACCAGTTTATGTTTCTGGCGCTATACGTCGAGAGCCAATGCAGTACCAACCGAGGAACTACGGAGGAGCCTATCCACGAAACGATAACTATCCTATGGGCCGTGGAGGTCCTCAACCGCCTCCGCCTCGTCGTTTCGAGACCGGAGCTGGACACCGAAATAATGTAGGATGGAACAGTGGAGGAAACCGCCCGAGTTTGAACCAACCAGGATATCAGTCTAACCGCCCACCCCCAGGTTTTGCTAATAATGCTCGCGGAAATGGAGACTACGCAGGTAACCGACAACCCGCTATGTATAACAACCGGCCAGGACAGGCTAACGGATATCAGCGAGTCGCTAATGAGCGACCGCAGTTCGAGCGCAATATAGGCCCACCGCAACAGGCCAATCGTCCTTATGTAGGAAATGGAGGAAATAGAAACGGAGGTGCAGTAGAGCGCCGCCGATACCAGCTAAATTGTAGTGCTTCGCAAACAAAAGGTAATCGTGACCCTAGCCCAGCCACCACCCACCGTTTAGATGTGCTCAGCCGCGAACTCGGCATGATCCAGGGTAAGTTAGGATATAGCGCCCCGACTGGACGAGTGAATGCTATTGCAATTGCAGACGAACCGCAGTACGACGATGACGGATACGAGATGAACCGAGACGACGATGACATGGACTTTTCTGAGATGACAGAGGGATTCGTTGAGAGGCATCTGAATGTGATTACGACCGCTCCTTGGGCTGACGCCGCGCGTCTTCCTCGGAGTTGTAGTCCGTTCCAGCCGATCGACAACCCCGAGGATAGGACACTGAACTTGCGGACGCCGACTATGAACAGCACTCGGACGAAAGTACTAGCACTGTATATAGCACCGAAAATCTAAAATACAAAAAAGAGGGTTACTTGGGAGAGGGATTGTTTATGTCATGTGTGGACATACCTAGCGCAGGTTTTGATCCACTTGTATATGTGTCTGCGAGCGGTGTAGAGAGCGAAACGCGAGGCGAGCGACAGGTCGACCAATCGAACAGCCCGGCCCTGCGTGGGTCCGGAATAGACGAACGAACGTTAATTGCATTGGAAGGTAGTAATGGTAGTGATGAGAATTGTGAAGAAATGGAAAATGGTTATGTTGAAAATTATAGGTTAAGTTAGTATAAGCGAAGTGATGATTTTATTGCCGGCAGTCCCCAGGGAATCACCTCAAGGGGGAATTCCGGATCCCCCAGCTCTTTGGAGATGACTGGAAGGAAAGTGGCTGATGATGTTGATGCATTTGAGCCATTGTTATTATTATTTTCCTCCTCTGTGGCTGGCCATCCGATAGAGAGTGTGGTGGATGTTGTTGATGATTATTCCGGCAGGGAAGCCGAGGACGTTGATATGGCTCAGGAAGATATGGATCGATTCGGGTCGTCGTGTGAGACACCCATGGAGTATTTGGAGACCGATGGAAGGTCAGGAACGATGGAGGCTGAGACGTACGATGTTAGGGCCTTCTCGGAGTCGTCCAGTCCTAGTTCCGTTCTAAATTGTAGGTCGTATGATGTAGTATGTGGGTCGGACCGCCGCGCGGGTCGTCCCTTGTGTGATGATGAGAATTGTGTGTCGTATGAACTTGCTGATTTGCCTAAGTTAGGTCGCGCTTGCAGTCTTAAAGAATTTATGGCGGATAATGATGGATGTGATGTTGATGTAATTGAGTGCTATTTTGAACCGGCCAATTATAGCACCGATGGACTTGAGGTGACTTTCCCGACCTCATTGGCAAGGGGTTCCACGGTCATTGGGTCCTTCCTTGATGCTGACCGGGGCCGCCCTTGTCACCTGTATCCAAGCAGAGGTAGCAGCGGGTTCGCGACCGTTCGCACCGATGAAGCGGGTATGATCGTTGGGGCTGAAAGTATTGCCCGGGGTCTGCCCAGATACGGGGATGTTGATGGCGGAGTGGCAAATAAAGGCCGTCCATCGCATTGTGAGGCTTCCGTTGCGCCAAGTGTTGCTGAAGCGCGCAGTAACGTTCCTCATGCTGAGCTAAGTTTTTTCAATGACTCGCGTGATGAAGTTGATGTGGTTGATGATATTACTGATCAGAAGAATAGGGAATTGAGGGAGTCGGTTGAACTCCTATTTGAACGAAGTGGATCCACAGCGAGCGATGCGAATCATCTAAGCGAAGCGAAAGTGTCTAATCTAAGTCAAAGCACTGCACATGCACATAGTGATTCTGAGGATGAGCAGGATAGTGAGCCTGAGCATGAAATAACCTACGCTCCTTACGACTCTGACAACAGTTACGATGAATACATCAGCGACGAACTCGACGAGGAACAATTATTGAGCGACGAAGAGTTTTGGGCGAATTGGGAAGACCCGAATGCCGATTGGTACCGACGTGGACCCACCCCCGATGTACGAGAGTGGCACCGTGAAGGGGCGTGGGAAACGCGCCGAAACCATGTGTTACCGCGAGCCCCATCGAACGAAGGTGTTGACTTGAGCCTGCGAACAAGTCATTTGTCGATGCGCTCCGAGAACGCTGATGATACCACCAGCGAGGATTAGACCACCGAAGAAGATAGTGATGAGAATGACTCGTTGGAGCGAGCGAGCGAGCTAGGATTGGCTCATGTGGACGATAGTGCAGGGGAGGATCCTATCGAACGGTCGCCGCGTATGCACCCGGGTAATTTAGGTGAGTCCGCTGACACTCTGTATAATGTTTCTAGCAGCATTCTGGGATCCGTCGAAGAGGTGCCTTGTATGCACTCGGGTAATTCGGACAGCCTGCTTAAGAAATCTAAGGCAGCTGAGGATGAATCCGTCGAAGGGAGACCAAGTATGTCCCCGGGTAATTCGGAGGAATCCGTAATCATAGTCAGTGAACAGTCAGAAGCTTGTATGGGACGAAGACAATTACTTGACTTCGTACAGGACGCTAACGACGAACAATCACGCCGACTGGACGAGCAATTGCACAGCATGTATGGACTTTATCTTACTAACGACACTCCGATTGAACGAGGACACATTCGCCCGTTGACGGCGAATGAACGAAATCGCATTCTGGGACCAGACACATTGTTTACTATTTCTACCGATCATGCCGAGACCTCGAACTATCTATATCCGCGCATCGAAATAACAAAAAATTCGAACCCCTTTGTAGCTGAGTGTCTTATTCCGATTAACTTTAGAGCAGGTGAGGTAAACGCTGACTTCGGACAGTCTGTGGTGTTACAACCTCAGGCTCTTTTCTATAGAAGGGTTGTGTTAGCCATGGAACAGTTGAACAACCTGAGTAGGCTTTTCGACGTTCGTTTCGAGTGTAGTGAAGACGCAGCGCTTCAACGAGATTCTGCCATGCTGAGCAGCATCCTAGGCATGGCCTCCCCTATCGATCACCGCGTAACTGGATTGTACCTCGATCCAGTGGCTCTCGCTTCGTTGGAACTACTCATGGAATTGTTGGGTCAATGCGTGAATGGCCACACGCTCCAGCAAGTCATGGAGAAGGAATTTGAGGCAGAGTTAAGTATGCACCCAATGTGCCAAGAGTGTAAGAGGAGCCATAGTCAACCAACATCGAGCGTTGATCCTTGCTGTTATTTTGTCGGACACCACGGAAAGTGGAATTACCAAGGTACTTTAAGCACTGCTTGCGCTTCTATCCGCATTGACGTGTATATAATACCCAACTGGCGTTACTACATTGGTATTCAAGACACCCCGAATGCAACGACTCTCCCGTGCAGCTAACATCGACCTGCATGAGATGCTGAGCGAAGTGCCTCAGCTGTTGGAATTTATCTATCGGAATCAGGGCAGCGAAGGAGTCCCAATAACTACTTTTGTCCAATACGCAATGAACAACATGGAGTTTACTGACGAGTCCCATAGACGGTACCGCCTAGTGCTCTTGTGTGCGCGTCTGAGACTCCTGAAACGTCCGGCTAGCGTTAATATGCTTCAAATTGAGTGTGGTATGACAATAGGTGAGCACGTAGAAGTAGACTACCTGATCTCAGAGCCGTGTTCACTCCGACGCAGTAGTATCGATAGTTCCGCTCAAGACTTGGACGAACAGTTGGCCCTAGCGATGGCCGACTGTTTGAACACTTCCGAAGAGGATCTCGATGAGCAGAATGAACCAATTGTAGAGAATATCCAATCAATTGATAAGGAGACCCAGAGTGGAACTAACGGGCATCACTCGTCCGAATTGGTAAGCTAAGCTGGGTTCACGCATTAGGATGGTCTTAGATATGCGGGGATCCATGGCGAAGAATCGTCGTAGCATGACGACATCGATAACAGCAAGACGTTCACCGTTTAGCATAGACTCCATTATGGCCTGTACAGACGAGCGCATGTTCGCTCGAAGAATGTGATCAATCAACTGATGATGCACGTGTGTGACCTCGTTCTGGTCAGCACAGCGGACCTGTTCAATCATGGAGACTACCTCCTGCATGCTGTGGTGTAGAAATGCATAGATGTCCTCGTTGGCGCGGGTTAATTGCTTTATTGCCTTAGTGTTCCGAAAAGAGACGTCATCGTCTCGCGCATGAATTTTTCGAGAACGGTCACTTGCTGACGTACGTTATTAATATGAACTCCGTTAGCAAAAGCCATTCCTAAAACTAGGAAACCAGAAACAGCGCCGGCAGCGGCGGCGAGTAGGCTTACAAAGCGCTTTTCTCGTCGGTTGGTAAGGTCACATAGGTGCTCGTGTGACTAAGTGTAGATTTAACGGGATTTCGCTTTGGCTTTATTTTTCAGTTAAACTTGCCCAAACGTAGCGATGTTCGACCTCATTTTCGGGTCTACAACACAGGTTGGAACGCCCCCGACACGCTAACTCAACAGAGATTACCGCTACCGCAACATGCAGCCAGACTGGGACACGCGCGTTTCGAGTCGCTGAATCTAGGAGCATGTAAACACCGACCCGGAATTGCTTTTTGCGCACCCCACGCGCTACTAACCGACCACAGCACGAATTGCTTAGAATGGATCATCGCAGGAGAATTCGTGCCAGAATCCACCAAACACGCATGCAGCAACCGCGCGCTTATCGGCCCACTCGCCAATGATACAGCCGTACACACAACTGTTCAAGGCGTTTTAATTAGGACTAGTGAACCTGAGGTCATACTGACTAATCGTAGACAGCTAGCGCACGTAACCCTAGGTAAGGCTATTAAGGTTCCATCCAACGGAATCTTATGGTTTCCCCACGGAAACTATACACAGTGTAGGATCGATTGTACTAACGAGTATGCTAAAGCCAGAGGAAATTACAATCAAATTTGGACCAAATATTACTATTGACCGGCTCTCCGGTATCAAATTGAGACCTTTAACCTGGAGTTCACTCGCCGATGCTAAGGCGACAAACTTACAAGTAGCTCAAATAGCCAAGGAACAAGTACAAAAGATAGTTAACTTCCCTGCCTTGGAGTACACTGGACTTTCGCCTTACTTTATAGTTACCATCATTGTTAGCGTAATTAGTCTGGTCTACTGCATGACCAAGTGCAAGGTCTCTCCCAAGTACGCATACTATCTTCCCCGATGGCTGCCATGCCGCGGGAGACTGATTAAAACTGACGGAAAACCCCGAAAGGCAATTAGGTGGATTAGAGCCGACAAAAGAGGCCCCAGCGCACCACCGGAGGAAAACACTACACCCCGAGTTTCGCCGACCGAGGTTTCGATTGTACCTTCGGGGACGCCGCGCGTGTCCGTTGTGTCCAATCGTGCCCCGCGTCGCTCTAACAGACTATCGACCACCCGTGCCTCGTCCGAAGAGGAACTTGTTTTCATAGAGGACGACGAATTATTCGCTGCTCCTACCCGTGATCTGCGCCGTGGGCCCCGACAAGGTATGTTCACCCGACAATTGAACACCATGAATGCAGGCAATACCCCATTACTTATCAACGCAACCATACTCGGTACTCCCGTCACGACACTTGTAGACACAGGAGCTGACGTTTCAATCATGTCCCAAGCCCTCGTCGTCCGTCTAGGCCTAGTACCCCGAGACACTAACACTACCCGCATAGTATCAGCTACACAACAGGAGCTGACCATCAGTGGAGTAGTGAAAGCACCAATCACTATAGGCTCGCTAAGCACCCCATGCGACTTCCAGGTAACTACCGACACCCCGTATGAGTGCATCATTGGTACCGACTTTATGGCTTTACTACCGTATGTAGCCATAAACTTCAAGGACCGCTGCTTGGATCTATCAAACGGGACGGAGAATTGTTGCGCACCCTTTGCTGACCAAGGAGACTACCGACCGCCCGTCATCAACGTAGTATCCAGGAAATATACACAGGTACCGCCGAACACCGAACTATTCATCAATGCTATCCCCGAGATCACACAACCGCCCACCGGCCAAGCACTATTTGTACCCGACCCTTTCATTAGGGACATCGCCATCGCACACGCCCTAGTCCTCAACGGTCAACGTATGATACCAGTGGCGATGATGAATTTTGGAAACATACCCGTTGCCATACACGCAGGACAAACAATCGGACACATCGAGATGCTTGACGACAATGAGGTTGAGCTCTTGTATGACAGCAACAACGGCTTACTCCAACTCGGACCTCCCCAACACGCCAAACAATGCAATCGCATCGGAATTACCCGCGACAATGTAGTGCAAGTCATAAATGACCAAAAGAAAACAATCGACACGGAACGCTCCATACAAGTATTAAGCAAAATCGATTTTGGACAGACCACACTCAACCCCTACGAACTAAAACAACTAAAACCAACATCTCCGAAAACGCAGACATATTTAGTGTACACCCATTCGACTTAGGTAGGTGTGGTGTACACCAGCATAGGATAATTACTGGGGACGCGAAACCCATAAGACAAGTGCCCTACCGTTTGGCACATTCTCTCCGCGAACCCTTGAGGGAAGAATTAAACAACATGGCAGAAGCAGGCCTTATAACACCATCTGATTCACCATGGGGTTCCCCCATAGTGTACGTCACTAAGAGTGACGGCACTTTACGCTTGTGCGTTGACTTTCGTAAGCTCAACGTAGTCGCCGAACGCGACTTATACCCGTTACCCCGCATAGATGACATACTAGGCTGCCTACGAAACACAAAATTAATGTCAAGCCTGGATCTAAACAAAGGGTTTTTGCAATTAGAATTAGACCCCGAAACCAAGGAAAAGACCTCCTTTGTCACTGTCCACGGACAGTATGAATACAATGTCTTACCCTTTGGCTTAAACTCTTCTCCAGGCGCCTTCCATAGGTGCATGTCAATCATTTTAAAAGGCTTAGAATGGGAAAGATGTCTCATTTACATAGACGACATATTAGTTTTCTCACCCACATTCGAACAACACTTAGCTGATCTCATTACAGTTTTTGATAGGTTTCGGAAGGCCAATCTCAAATTAAAGCCCTCCAAATGCCAATTTGGACAGAAACAATTAAAATACCTCGGACATATTATCAGCTCTGAAGGAGTTAAACCTGACCCCGAGAAAACCGCCGCAATCGATAACTACAAACGACCTGAAACACTCAAGCAATTACAGAGCTTCTTAGGACTTGTAGGCTATTACCACAAATTCATCCCACACTATTCCGAAATCTGAGAACCACTCAATGCTCTCCGACGTAAGGACAACGAATTTAAATGGACACCGCAATGCGAGGAAACATTCGGAAAACTACGCAAAGCCCTAGTACAAGAACCACTACTCATCTACCCGGACTTTTCCAAACCTTTCATACTACAGACGGACGCTTCGGGATACGCTCTAGGAGCCGTGCTCTCGCAAAAGACCGATAAAGGGACATTGCCAATCGCTTATGCTAGCAAATCATTAGTGGACTACCAACGCCGATACCCCGCTATCGAAACTGAAGCCCTCGCCATTCGATGGGCCGCTCTATATTTCAGGCATTACTTGCTTGGACATGAATTTCATGTCGAGACCGATCATAAGCCACTTAAGGCATTATTTGAGAGACCACCGCGAAATTCACGCCTAGCCCAATGGCGTAATGAGTTGCTCATGGAATTCGGTGGATTCTATATCGAATATCGACCTGGCAAGGCCAATGCCAACGCAGATGGACTTTCACGCGATACCCGACACGACGTGGAATTTTCTGACTCGGCTGACGAAGCCGAAGATGACGCACAGGACCATACTGGAATGGTTGCTGTAGCCGTTAAGGGACAGGATCGTGGCAAGGGCTGCCAAACCACCGCGGAGACTCCCTACTGAAGAAGCCTGGAAGCGACTTACGCGACAGTTAATGGGACTTCCCCCAGACGCTCCCGTTAACCTCCCACCCGAGTACGTTAGAGAACGTTTCTACCGTATGTTCGGAGGACCAGGATATGATCCTCTACCGGACCCAACGCGTTTCATTTTCTGTGGAGACATCGACGACCCCTGGCCTGAGGGAGTCGAAGTGCCCGGGAGGCGCTCGATTGCCCCCGGACCAACTACCGCTCCCGGATCGCCGACTGAACCAGCCCCAAGCCAAGAACCTGTGAGTGACTCGGCCCCTGGACCTTCATCAGCCCCTGATCCATTCGTAAGACCTACACTACCACGAGAACCCCCGACTGCTCCGACACCGCCTGCCCCTGGCGCGGCAAACGAAAGCTCAACCCGTGCCACTGCTGGTACACCCGACCCCACTAGACCCCGGACATTACCAACAACTGCTAGGAAAAGATATGGTGGTTTACCAGAAGTCGAGGAATTCGATACTTTAATTAAGGTCGCTTACGCATGGGAACTCGAGTACGACTACAACGCCCTGAACAGGTCTATGACACTGGTGAACACATATGCCTACCCCACTTACAACAGTATGAAGGATGTAATCTCCTCAATTACATACCCTACATCCAACGTAGAGACAAACAATTTGGACCCATATGGTGGTACTTACATACTCGACAACCAGCCGCTGACGAAAGGGCAGCCACTGCCTCAAATTAGAAGCCCATCACTACCGTCTCTGCCCTGACACAGCCATTCTTTACTTGCATCCCATCATGCCTAACGACCACAGACCTAAATTATGCGTACCTCGACTGCTTATACGACAAATACTTAAACACGAACATGACACTCTATTCGGTGGACACCCAGGTAGGGATCGTCTACTAAGCAAACTCAAACAATTTTATTACTGGGAAACGATGGGTAAGGACGTCGATGAGTATGTAAAACGATGCGTACTTTGCCAGCGATCCCGAAATTTACCACAAAATGTTCGAGCCGTGCTCGGAGATATCCCGCTGGCTAGTGCTCCTATGCACCGCATGTTCGTCGATATACTGGACACTCGGGTTTTGTCCCGTAAGGGAAATAGGTATGTTATCGCTTTCATTGACCAATTCACCAAGTTAGTTATCGCCGCCGCTCTGCCTGACCAAACAGCCAAGAGCGTAGCTCCAGTTTTCGTAGAAGACGTCGTATGCCGCTATGGCGCTCCCGAGGAACTAGTTTCCGATCGAGGAGGATGCTTCGTTTCAGAAGTTATGGAAGCCCTATGCGCTAGGCTACACACCTTTAAGCGAGAAACTTTGAGTTATAATCCGAAAGCCAACGGAGAAATCGAACGTTTCAACCGCACACTACTCTTCCTCTTAAGAGTAGCTTTACCCGAGAATGACCATACTACATGGGATGAAGTTCTACCCTACTGCATAATTTCCTACAACTCCGCAGTACACGCTTCTACACATTACCCTCCTTTCATGCTCATGCACGGATTCCAACCCCGTGTGCCAGGTGGAATCGAGACATAGACTGATTGGGGACGCTACCCCGGAGCAGAAGCTTATCGCGCTAACGTACAACGATGGTTAGGCACGATCAGAGACCGAGCCTATCGCTCCATGGAATCTGCTAAAGGATACAGGAAACGCTATTACAATCGCAAGATTAAAGTCCCCGATTACCGTGTTAACGATCATGTTTGGGTCTACCGATACTATACAACACCTTGACTATCACGTAAACTAGAACGCAGATGGTGTGGACCGTACCAAATCACTAAGATAATGCTACCCTGCATCTGTGTCAAACTCCCCGGACAACCCAATGCTTCCGACCACGTAGTCCATGTCAATCGCACTAAACCGTGCTACCGACCCCTCAGCAGTTTTCCAGACATGGCTGACTTACTGAAAGCCGTGCCTCCCGCATACATTGAGGCTGCACTACAAGAACCCGGAGAAACCATTCTTGCCGATAAATATTTCGCTAGGGAACTACAGGCCGCCGATCCAGAAGCAGTCGACCGGTTGCGCCAAGACATTGACGGTGCATCTGATACAACTAGCGTAGAGATCGGTGATCCTAATCTAGTATACACGCAAGCTCAGGCTGACATACACCGTGCCGTAGTGGAACAATTAGCCATTCAGGCCCCAGCTCAAGGTTCATCTGGAGCTCCGCAACAAAACAGGTTACCTATTTGTGACCCCGATAGAACCCCGGGTACTGAATGGCCCGCTATCTCGCAGGAACTCGCTACACAAGACCCTACTAAGTTGCCTTACGCGCTTCATAAGCCCCCAGGCTCATTCTCGCCGGAATACGGACAACATACTGCCCCAGTTATCATACGGGAACAAGAGCGATCCGTCAGAACTGAGGAACCAACTAGACCTTTAGCTCTACCCCGCCCAGGTAATGGTCGATCACTACGCCCATTCAACGTCAATGACCTAGGCCTAGTCGAACTGCTTGCCTCACAAGACCCGGATGAGTCCTCGCCCCATACTCCCGAACAAGCTATCTCTCCAACTCCAGCCATAGAACACGCCGTCCAGACTTCGCCGCTTACGCCCGCCCAACGCCGCGCCGCAGCCGCTACTCAAACCTACCGCAGTCCCCATTTACAACGCTTAATCACTGACTCGGATAAACTTCTGGTGCCGTACCGCCCCCACCGCGAATCTCCTGAGCTGCACGAACTGCGATATCCCAAACCCCGACACGCTTATTCCGCTCCACCTACTCCGCTCCCACACACGCCGCTAATGCCTCTAGGATTCGAAGCTACGCTAGAGGAGTATACCCCAGATGAATAGATTACACCGTACTTGACACCTCCTAGACCACCACCTACGCAATCCGCACCAGTTTATAGCCAGCCTCCCGTAGAACCAGCTCCAACTGGAAAGCCCGTACCTAAACCGCGACAGAAACCAGTTAAAACCCCCACACCGGCTCGCGAACCAGTGTCCTCTACATATTCTGAAGACATTTCACCCGAAACTGTGGAATCCCCAACACCGCCGCATCGATGGACAATCCCACCCTTACTCTCATTCCTCGCGGAACGTAAAGCTAGGACCCCACCTCAGCATTGGGTAACCCCAGTTGCGTTATCACCCCTACCGGAACAAGAGACTGGTACTCCTCAAGTTTCTTCCTTCGGTCACTGGACCACTAGGAAACAGAACCAACAAGCAGAATGGGAATGGGCATTAGAAGAGAGGAAGAGAATCAGAGATGAAGAGGCCGGTGCCCGAGGAGAACTTCAGGATGCCACCGATTTAGTAGAATATTTAGCAGGACCTATTATACAGCACCCACCCTCGGAGGCCCAAACAGCCGCTGACGACATTGTGGCAGAATTTGTTGAAAGCTTGGCTAGGAGACGTGAGGAAAAGGAAAGAGATACGAAAGAGTCACGTCGACCCACCGAATCTTCGGAGGGAGGCAGACCTAAACGACATCGAACACGAGCCGTTCCCACGGTTAGTGAGACCACTTCCACCATAGGCGAGTCAACTGAGGGTACTTTCTCGGGGAGGAAGAAGGCGCTGCCGCGCAGCGCATCCTCCGCCGTAAAAGGGACCTTAGCTCGACCCGCACGCGCCAAAGCTCAACCGCATGTTAGTTGGGACGACTGGGAAGACGAAATACAACTGAGTCAACTTTTATCGGGACCCATTCGAAGACCTCGCTTTGAACTTGACCCTTCCACTGAGGAAAGTGAGGGTTCCCCTGAGTTGGGACCTCCTGGTGAGAAGACCGAGGAGGGGACAGAGCCTACCGAACCGACTCGGCGACAACCACATCGTCAGGCTAGGGACCGCCGCCGAGTGTATACGGACTATATACCACGCGGACCAGAAGCCCGAGTGGTAATCAAGCGTATGATGCCCCGAGAGCCTGCTCCCCGACCCCCTGCCCCAGCTAGACAAACCGTGCCCTTTGCTCCGCCGACCCGACATCGTGACCCTGTCAAGCTTATGAACCCTCCAGCCAGGAGTGCTCGTGCCCAGCACGACATGTTCGAACCTATCAGGGACATATTTGACGACCAGGACATTGAGGATATGTTAGCCGCACATCCTGATTTAGAACCGGACGAGGATAACGGACAACGACGATTACGACCTGAAGACATTGGACTGGAGGTGGTTCAACCTCCGAGGCAACCACCTCGGGAGAGACGATATTAGCGCAGACGCCAACCAAAGACATCACCCCCGAGTACTCGAGCTCCTGCGCCAAACGCCCTCAAGAACCGCCATTAACGGCGATGAATATTATTGCAGGAAACATCGACCGACAAATCAACAAAATG
>JASANE010026854.1:0-22561 GCA_030248225.1 Trileptium ribeirensis
CATTTTTCCTCTACTTATATTTCACAATACCGTTTGAATTAATACATAGGACATAGTTATAATCATGTGAGAAGGAGATGGGTCAGCTTCACCTGGTAAACTTCATAATCACAGGCCACCTGTGCCTCAGTAAGTCGGCGTTCGACCACACCACGTGAATCATGGTCCCAGCTTTCTAGATTATAAGTGTCACGTTGCGTCTGCAAGACATAGCGAAAAGCTCGTTTTCATAGTAATAAGATTCCTGAGATTTCGAATTACGCTGTGCGCTCTCCATTAACGCTTAACCATACCCTTTATCATTACGTACGGTACAACATTTTGACACAGGTATGAGCATAATATATATCCCTTAATATGGAAAATAAAATTTGGTTCTGATTGACTTACCACGATCTTTCTTGAAACCGAACAGATTTCCTCCAGAGTTACTGGTGCTTGGGTTACTGCTTCCGTTGACTGAGTTATTACTCGCAGAGCATGACGCAACGCCGTTCGGAGTTGTAACCGTTAAGTTGGGAAAACTATTAGTGTTTGGTAAAGTCATCGTTAGAACAAAGCTGATTTACACAAAGCTTGTTGTATTAACTTGTATTAGTTGAATTCTTCCCGAACATGGTGTGGTCTTAGAAATTTAGACGAATTACTACACTCCGCTGTAGTACAATAATTTATTCAGTATAAATACATGGGTCTGTAAATCCTACTATAAATACAAAACTAAAGTGTGGAATTATTGATAATATTTTGCTATAGTGTAATAAATAATATGATTGTAAAGCAGGTTTTTTTATGAAAACACCAGTTGCAGGAACATGTAAAGGAAGGACATCATGGGAACAAAATTTAATCAAAATTAGAGACATCCACATTAAGTTATCAAGGCACGAACAACTAACTATAACAATTTCTCAAAGCTTTGCAATCAGTTACTGAATTTACTATATTTAAAAGATTTTTAAATTCATTGATAACAATAACCAACACGGGACATATAGTGGTTTTGTGTAACAATCGATTAAACTTAGAAGTTGGATGGGTTGTTCAGTATTTAGTAAACTGAAAGCATATATCGACACATGGTAGATTACCAAAACGAATATATTCAATCATATTAAGCTAAACAGTTTCGCAGCCGGAACTTTCTAAATTAACAGAATAGGCACGGTATAAAATCGCTTTCGCAATGGGATGGCGTTTTACTCGTGATATTTTTTCTTGTTCAAGTGAAATTTATTGAATGTCACGGTATCACCGAACATAATTCGGATGATCGGATGATGATTTGTATGTGGTAATAGTCGACAGGCTGAACCAAAACAGCTATAGCCGTAAAAGGACCGTATCCTGTCGTGTACAGAAAACTGGAAATATATAAAAGCTTCAGCCAAAGTTTAATTATCAAACTCGTGCTATGTGTATCACAACGGTTTATAAATGTTATGGCTAACGTAATAGAGTGTTGACTATCCTGTTATGTTAGCTACAAACTTGCCATAATAGTGACGTAGCAATTTGGTCCTATAGTTAGAACTTCATGTTATGGAACTAAACGCGCTAAAGTCAAATTGTGCAAAAATTTCTGCACCATAAATGGGGAAATTTTGCTTTAATACACACACGTAGTCGATTTATGTTAATAGCAGAGGAGCAATTTCACGTATAGTTTTGTGCTAAAATTCAACTGACCAAAAACCGTTCCGTAAGAATATATATATTTGTAATCGACATAACAAAGTCGGATTACAAGTTGCTTTTAAATGTCAATATGACGTAATATTAACCATGTAAAGAATTACGTATTAAGAACTATAACAATATATATTTAAATGCTTTGCTGCGTGAAATTGTATTAAATATTTGTTTATAAAGTAAAGCAACCTGAACGTATGAAAACATATTTATTTCAATTATGAGGTATGTTCCCCAAATTCATAAAATATACATCAATTTTTAACGGTCATTTTCTTGAGGTCTCCCGCTCCGTATGAACGTCGTAGACGTTTTACAACACAATTACCTTCGTGAATACCAAGTGACGGTGTACTGATTCCTTGATTAGGCCACTGCTAAGATGTGGGGCTGCGCTTTTAAAATGACAGATAATAGTATCCGCCATGAGGCCACTTGCGAAATGTACATTGGATCACTGTTTTTAGTCATTGTCACAATTACGTTATGATTATGAAGCAGTGTTAGACAACAAGATTGATATCTTCAAATAGCAAAAATACTAGTATTCGGTTACATTTCCTTGGTTTCCAATGTTCTTGGTTGGCCTTTCGTATATAATGAAACTTTGCATATAAACACACAAATATATGTCTTTGCATGAATGACAACTTGTAACAAAATATTTCACCATAAATCCATGGTTTGAAAATGAATGTTAAAGCATCTGACCCAGTAGCATTGCAAAGGCAATTTTACACTTTCGTTTCTGCAGAGTTAACATATATAAACGTTTGTTGACGTTTAGAGATGTTGTCGATATATCGGTGACCAGCTTGCTGGATAGTCAGGAACCTTAACGCATTTGAATCTACAAGTAACTTTCTCACTGAAGCAGCACAAATCTTTTGCAGATTGTCTATATACCACCGTATACATATAGCAACTGCAATAACTAACCTAGCTTATGCTTATGATATTAACTAGGTAGCGAACTTTTAATTATATATAAGCCGGGTGTCAAAATAATCTGCAATTTACATCGAGCAAGCCGAATTGTGAAATTGTAAGCAAAAATTAGAAATAAACACATTTTCGCAATCAGCCGCCAACTAGTTAGGACTCGGCTACGCATACACTGCATTTGACAGCTAAACCACAGCATGATTTTGTATGTCGAGTCGAACGATTTGTAAATTGAACTTTAAATTAAACCTAGTAGTAGCAACTCATCAAACGATAGCTCTAACCAGTTTCAACTGAGCGGTAAAATTATAAAGGGATATATTTATTTTACATTATGATTATCGCAACTTCAGAAAAAACAGATTTAACTGTGTCGAAACATATATTTAATAATGTAATTCTTTGATATCGATGCACATTTTGACGATGGTAATGCATCTAAAGCTACTGTAATTTCTATATAAAATTATTACGATTCATTGTAAAAATGTGAAATACAGTGACTGATCCCATCCTTAATCTTAAAATTTTTGTGCCATGTTTGACAAAATAAATGTGGACAAAGATTATTGTATACGACAACATTTTAAAATGTAACTTAAATTTTTCATTATAAAGCACAAACCAATGGTTTCAGAGATACGATCGACAATTAGATTTTATTAAATTTAAACCATACGAGGATCTTCACTGAAACAAGTAGAACACCGCCATGGGATAATTACTACCAACCTCAGCTGATAGGCTCAACCATAATGTTTGATTTACCGCTGATGTAGATGTGTTCGCAAGTCATAATGACACATTAACAAATTTATACAATTTTGATGATTAACTAAAAGGGTTATCGTGACGCTGGATTTGAAACAAATTTATTGTTGTCTTCACCAACCAATACAACTTATTATAGAACTTGGCGTTAGTATAGGCAAACTTTGATTTGCACATAGCACAAGATATTTGTCTCGCGAGGAAAATATTGCACTTAAATTGCTGTGCGTATACCTAATCAAGTAGTATATTGGGTGTGTAAATTTGAAAAAATTCTAAGATATATGTGACAACTACAGTGTTTACGCGACTTTGAAGACAATTCGTTAGCTCTGCCCTTTGCCTTTTCCTCGAAAAAAATTATATCGAAGTGATTATCAGCTGTAATCGCCATGGTCAGCCATAAAATCCGAAGAAAAAGTGCTATCGAAGTGATCATTAGCTGTAAAAGTCATGGTCAGCCACAAGATACGTGCAAAAAGTGATATAGATGAGATTATCAGCCGTAAAGGCCGTGGTCAGCCACAAGATCCGTACAAATGGTCTGTCGGAAAGGTTATCAGGCGTAAAAGCCATAGTCAGCCACCGGGTCCGTGCAAAGGTGCTATCCAAGTGTTTATCAGCCGTAAACGCCATGGTCAGCCACACGATCCGTACCAAAGTGCTATCGAAGTCGTTATCAGATATAAAAGCCATGGTCAGCCATAAGATGCGTCCAAACGTGCTATCGAAATGATTATCTGCTTTAAAAGCCGTGGAGCAACCACAAGAGATTAATATTTCATAATAACGTTTGAACAAGAAATAAGTTAGCACATAGTTGTTAACTATTCGATTGCATTTTGAAGTTTTGGTTTCAATCTAAGCGCAGAACACCAATTTTTTCTGTGAAAACCGCGCTCCATCGAAAGAGATTATATTTAACAACTTTTGAATAAAAAAATATTAGTAAATTGGTATTGTGTCCTCAGAGTTGAACTAGCTGTTGTTCTGTTACACTAATTAATCCCTGATTTTGTGGTCCGGATTCCGATGCAATAAAACAGCGAGATCATCCCTTGAATGCGCGGCCGTCAATCGAAACAAATTAATATTTTATAATATAATATTTGGTTCGAAAATAAATCAGCAACTAATAGTCGTGTATACATACAGATTGTGCAGTTAGTAGCTGAATCGTATATTGTAGTTATACTTTTGTTATAAAGATATATAACATAAACAACCAGCTGGTTTTGTGATGATGAACAAAAAAAATAGTTTAAATCGCGTTTCGTTTTTCGTTGCGTAAAAACCAAAAATGTAATTTAAGCCCACTATCTTTAAACCAGCCAGAGCCAAGCGAGAACGAGATAGGGAAAGCGAGACATTTTTTGTCGTTTGTTGTACAATAAATAAATAAATACTGTTTTAAAAATAAGCTTTATCGTAAGAAAAATGTAAAGCGCATAATATATTTAAAGCAAATAGATGGAAAGATATAAGATCAGCTGTTAAAAGCGATCAAAATTGCAAATTACTTCCAATACATTGCATTGCATACTTATTAAAACAAGTTTCGGTTTAATTTTCGGCAAATTATCCTTAATCCGTAACAGTTTTTCCATTTATATATTGGCTAGCGGTGCTAGCCACAATTAAACAGTACCTACTTATCTTTACCTTGACTAAAAGCATTTTGTAACACTTGCCTATATAGGTTGAAGCTGCAATTTGATGTTGCGCCTGATCTGAATCAGATGAAATATCTGTTATGTTAGAGCGAGCCTATACTAGACCGGGGAACTAACATGAATTAAATTGCCGTAAATTCCGTAACTTAGTGGTCGTATTTTGAAACCTTTTGATAATGCGACTGTAACCATTATAACACATGTTCATTCTTTCTTTGCGCTTAAGAAATCTTATTCAGTTTCCATGGTGTGATGGGACTATTTGGAAAACAATTTTAGTCCTTCACGGCAATACCTTTTTACACTGATTCTGCAGAATTGTTATGCTGTCAAGCACAAGACCCAAAATTTTTCATCGAGGTATACAATAATTTATAACGATAGGAACCTCGCCGTAATTGGTATATCAGTTTCGCTAGACGTAGGATTTCAGTGAGTTAAAATAATTAATACAGAAAAAATTATACAGGCGGTGAATATAGCGAACATGTTGGATGGAAGCAACTACAATCCTTATTCAATAGTTGCAGCTATAAGCCCTGCCGTGATATTCATCTGATTCGTAATGCAAGGCGAGATTATACAATAACCGTCAGAGTCCCAGAGCACAGAGACCATCATCTTTTTTTGCATATACCTTAATGCTGGGTGTAGTTGGGGTCGCAAAATCGTGACACTTCCATAGCCCATTTTGAGCTAAACATTCATGGTCACATTCTTAATCCTACCATTCATCATGTGTCACAGTTCACAATGAATATGTGTGAAATTCCCTAGGAAATGGTAAGAAATCAGAAGTTGATTGGAAACAGACGAGGACTTTTTTCATGGTCAAATTCTTGATCCTACTATTCATCATGTGTCACAGTTCACAATGAATATGTGTGAAATTCCCTAGGAAATGGTAAGAAATCAGAAGTTGATTGGAAACAGACGAGGACTTTTTTCATGGTCAAATTCTTGATCCTACTATTCATCATGTGTCACAGTTCACAATGAACATTTGTGAAATTTCCTAGGAAATGGTAAGAAATCAGAAGTTGATTGGAAACAGACGAGGACTTTTTTTCATGGTCAAATTCTTGATACTACTATTCATCATGTGTCACAGTTCACAATGAATATGTGTGAAATTCCCTAGGAAATGGTAAGAAATCAGAAGTTGATTGGAAACAGACGAGGACTTTTTTTCATGGTCAAATTCTTGATCCTACTATTCAAGATGTGTCACAGTTCACAATGAACATTTGTGTAATTCCCTAGGAAATGGTAAGAAATCAGAAGTTGATTGGAAACAGAAGAGGACTTTTTGTCTGTGCGAGGGTAAACGCGTTGACTCATATATTTTAGAGGGATTGGTCATGTGTTTTTAGCAGAGACTTATCAAAAAGTGTCACTGTGGTATCGGGTAACTACACCATATGCTACTGTAGTCTGTTTAAAAGAGAATGTTTATACAGCCGTTTTGATAAAGCTGTGTTGATAGTATAGTGACTTGTTGTTGCGAAAATGGTTAAATATGATTATTTAATTTGTCAAACTTTCATGATGCGTTCGAATTATTGATTCGCATGTTTATAATCATGAAGAGACCCTTACAAACCTGTGGAACGGCATGTAATTTTCAAAATCGAACCCGAAATGTGCAACTACAAACATCATCCATGCTGAATCTACTGGTGTAAGGGGTGTAGAACACCTTGAAGAAAACATCTATCGCTTTGTGACCGAAAAAATATACGTTAAGTAAATTAATAGAGGCTATACTACGATGTGTTCCAGTACGTTTGATTTAGTATAACTGGTTATTCAGCGGCAAATCATAATTAGTAATGCGCGACTAAACTTAAATTGGCCCCATCAAAATTTGTAATTTTTATAAAAAATATTATAGAACTTTTTTAGTCAGCTGAAATTCGGTGAAAAACTGTGAGAACTCACTGCTCTGCGATTAGAATCCACACATTTTGTTATCGCAATAATTGAAATAAAATTACCAAAATTTTTGAGAACGCAAATTTCTCGAATTTGAATTAATGCAGTTTTGTTAGCAAACATTAAGAGTTTAACTATAGAATCGATATGCTTGTAACGCCACTTTTGCATTAAATTTTTTCGAGAACACTGAACTTCCAAATATATATAAATTATTAATAACTGGGAAACTGAATTTCTATAAATTGGAAACGCATTCTAATTTCTGACACTTGGATTTCATTTTACCAATTTTCGGTCAGCAAAAAACCAAATGTAATTCACCGTTTTCCGTACCAAGGGTTTTGCTGTCCGATATCAGTTACCACAAAATAGGATGGTTGATGGGTTCACCGTAAGTTTATTCACGCATAAATATGCCGAAATTTCATTTTATACGGTTGACCCAGCTGTCCGACTATCCACATAAACAATCTATATGGGGAGAGAATGTATAACAAAAACTGCGGAAAAAATCAAATTTAAAAAATCGTTGATAACCACGCTCAAAATAGTAGAAATATCATGCTACTGTGACTATAAATATAGGTATATATGCAACAAGCTTTAAGGAATGATATGAGTTTAATTAAAAAGTTTAACAACAAACCTTTTAATGCGCAAATGCCTGCTTCCCGTAAAAGTCTCTAAATTGTGCCACTTTAAAATACCCATAGCTTTTGTACTCAAATGCGCAAACGCGAAAAAAAATTGTGGGATGAGCTCACTACGATCGAAAAATATCCATGAGAACCGGACGGACCATTATCTTACTACCGTTGTACAGTTATGTGCGTGTTGGTAACAGTAACCATGAGTTTGTATACATACATGCATGGTCAAGCTAGTAGATTGTGGGGTAGACCTACCTGTTCTTCCCTCAGAGGTCAACTCAGTTAATAGGTTTCTGGAGGCGTGGGCCAGACATATTTCTGTATATGCATGTATATATAACATCTGTTGTAAATTACGGTTAAGCCGTCCTAATTGTTCATCTCAAATAAACTATAAATATAAATATACCAACATGCCCTGTATTGGATTATCCACCATTCTTGCTACAGAAATACCCGTCAGTAAGTGGAATTTCGGTTACGGTGCTAAGTAACATTCCCCCGGGTAAAATTCTGCTTAATCTAGTCAGGCAGAGTTTACACCTTAAATCTCATTTCCCTCGGGTGAAACATCTGTCACTGTAAGTATAAGCAATATATGAAACTAGTGTGCGTTTACGAAAGGCCGCTAACGCAGGGTACATCAATTTTCCCGATCTATCACTAGGTCTAAAACAATAATTGGGTCATTTCACGCTACGATGTCCTTTTGCCCCAGAAAAAATGACTAATGACTTTTTTGGCTCCGATTATCTTCATTTGCCTGCTTCCCGTCAAAGTCTCTAAATTGTGCCACTTTAAAATACCCATAGCTTTTGTACTCAAATGCGCAAACGCGAAAAAAAATTGTGGGATGAGCTCACTACGATCGAAAAATATCTATGAGAACCGGACGGACCATTATCTTACTACCGTTGTACAGTTATGTGCGTGTTGGTAACAGTAACCATGAGTTTGTATACATACATGCATGGTCAAGCTAGTAGATTGTGGGGTAGACCTACCTGTTCTTCCCTCAGAGGTCAACTCAGTTAATAGGTTTCTGGAGGCGTGGGCCAGACATATTTCTGTATATGCATGTATATATAACATCTGTTGTAAATTACGGTTAAGCCGTCCTAATTGTTCATCTCAAATAAACTATAAATATAAATATACCAACATGCCCTGTATTGGATTATCCACCATTCTTGCTACAGAAATACCCGTCAGTAAGTGGAATTTCGGTTACGGTGCTAAGTAACATTCCCCCGGGTAAAATTCTGCTTAATCTAGTCAGGCAGAGTTTACACCTTAAATCTCATTTCCCTCGGGTGAAACATCTGTCACTGTAAGTATAAGCAATATATGAAACTAATGTGCGTTTACGAAAGGCCGCTAACGCAGGGTACATCAATTTTCCCGATCTATCACTAGGTCTAAAACAATAATTGGGTCATTTCACGCTACGATGTCCTTTTGCCCCAGAAAAAATGACTAATGACTTTTTTGGCTCCGATTATCTTCATTTGCCTGCTTCCCGTCAAAGTCTCTAAATTGTGCCACTTTAAAATACCCATAGCTTTTGTACTCAAATGCGCAAACGCGAAAAAAAATTGTGGGATGAGCTCACTACGATCGAAAAATATCTATGAGAACCGGACGGACCATTATCTTACTACCGTTGTACAGTTATGTGCGTGTTGGTAACAGTAACCATGAGTTTGTATACATACATGCATGGTCAAGCTAGTAGATTGTGGGGTAGACCTACCTGTTCTTCCCTCAGAGGTCAACTCAGTTAATAGGTTTCTGGAGGCGTGGGCCAGACATATTTCTGTATATGCATGTATATATAACATCTGTTGTAAATTACGGTTAAGCCGTCCTAATTGTTCATCTCAAATAAACTATAAATATAAATATACCAACATGCCCTGTATTGGATTATCCACCATTCTTGCTACAGAAATACCCGTCAGTAACTGGAATTTCGGTTACGGTGCTAAGTAACATTCCCCCGGGTAAAATTCTGCTTAATCTAGTCAGGCAGAGTTTACACCTTAAATCTCATTTCCCTCGGGTGAAACATCTGTCTATATCATGTTAGGCATGCTTTCCTCTTCTTGAGGTTTCCGGAGGCGTGGGCCAGACATATTTCTGTATATGCATGTATATATAACATCTGTTGTAAATTACGGTTAAGCCGTCCTAATTGTTCATCTCAAATAAACTATAAATATAAATATACCAACATGGCCTGTATTGGATTATCCACCATTCTTGCTACAGAAATACCCGTCAGTAACTGGAATTTCGGTTACGGTGCTAAGTAACATTCCCCCGGGTGAAATTCTGCTTAATCTAGTCAGGCAGAGTTTACACCTTAAATCTCATTTCCCTCGGGTGAAACATCTGTCTATATCATGTTAGGCATGCTTTCCTCTTCTTGAGGTTTCTGGAGGCGGGGGCCAGACATATTTCTGTATATGCATGTATAGTTCTCCAACTTGGCATATTTATGGGGATGACGATGTACATAGAGATCCCCATGAAACATATTTCTGAAAGGGCGGACGCGCCACCCCCCTTGTCTGCGACAGTGTTTGCGCTAATGTTTGCACTAGTTAGTCTCTAACTCGTACTAAGGCATTGATAATATGAAAGTTACAACTTTGTTGTATAGCAAAGCGATATAGAATATCAGCGCATGATTACTTGTCCATTTGGTTACATAGCTACTATACAAAGGCCATATGAGGCTGAACCTGCAAATTATCTCACCCTACGTAATGGTTTCGTAAAATGGTTGTATAAAATCGAGCAATAGGTACGTACTCGACAGTTTGGTTAGCGTGAAGCAAACTTGATGTATATATCATTAAATTGTTCTTCTTCAGAAATTTAAGACACGAAATCTGTAACGATATTATGAAGCTCCTCATGGAAATGACGATTTTTCAAAAGTTTAAACTACATTATATATACTACAATTTAACAAAACCACCGAATGTGAGCAGTTTGTAAAAATAAGTAACAAAATTTAAACTAGTCTAAAACTTAATATAGTTTAACTTTATCTTCTTACAAGACTAAAATGTCTAGTATAATAATTTGTTACATATAATGCGCACAAATTATCGATCGTAGATAGGGATAAAATAAAGCTGAATGCTTTTTATAAGAAAAATCTTTGGCAAATAATTTCGCAACGTTGTATTTTATAGGTATCCATGGAGGTAGCGGGATACCCTTAAAGGTCGGGCCCGAACCCTTAAGCTATATTTACACTATACTATGAGACCGCACCCAAGCCGACGGACATGGGACACCTAAGGTATATATTATTATTGGATGTATGAGTTTTCAGGTATATGCATCCTCGGCATGTTAAATATGTCATTGCAAATGTAAATACTAAAAGGATATTTGACTGACGTATTTTCAGATTCCGTTACTTGTGTTGACAATCAATGTGGTTGTCTTGTAGTGCAAGGGACTTTAATTATCCAGGTTTATCGCAGAAGTTAATGTTTCTTGGTATGTTTCTCATTAGCAAATGGACGTTCAATTTGTGAATCTAAAACGATATTTGACTGACTTATTTTCAGATTCCGTTACTTGTGTTGACAATCAATGTGGTTGTCTTGTAGTGCAAATGACTTTAATTATCCAGTTTTATCGCAGAAGTTAATGTTTCTTGGTATGTTTCTCATTAGCAAATGGACGTTCAATTTGTGAATCTAAAAGGATATTTGACTGACTTATTTTCAGATTCCGTTACTTGTGTTGACAATCAATGTGGTTGTCTTGTAGTGCAAATGACTTTAATTATCCAGTTTTATCGCAGAAGTTAATGTTTCTTGGTATGTTTCTCATTAGCAAATGGACGTTCAATTTGTGAATCTAAAAGGATATTTGACTGACTTATTTTCAGATTCCGTTACTTGTGTTGACAATCAATGTGGTTGTATTGTAGTGGAAGGGACTTTAATTATCCAGTTTTATCGCAGAAGTTAGTGTTTCTTTGTTATGTTTCTCATTAGCAATGGACGTTCAGTTAGTGAATCTAAAAGCACATTTTCATGCGAGTATATAGCTTTAATTTAATTTTGTTTTAAAAGTTTGTTGTTTAGCCTGACCGTACAGATTTAAAATCGTTACAAAAGACGTAAAACAACTTACTTATCACAATATCTGACTTGTTTGTAAAACACCTACATACAAACGAAACCAATGCAGCAGGCATATGGATGAAATGATTTTGAACCGTTTAACATCAAAATATACTCCTTATCAAAATACCATACTCCTTCCTTGCTGCTATGTCGAATTATGGCCAGGGTGACTCATGACTACAGCCTTCTGGGATCGGTAATTTCAATAGCATACGCATGAAAATAACCAATTAGGAAGACGACACTTCCGACTCGTTAACACTTTGGGCCAATGTAACCTTTAGGGGCGGAAGTGAAATGCATGCCACGCAGTTCTCAATATACTAAGCCTTTGTCTTAGCCTAAGCTAAGGTCCCTATATGAGTCATGTACTAAGCCTAAGCCTAAGTCGGGGGGCTGCCGCCCCCCGAACCCCCGCTCTAAGCTGTTCATTTTTCTAACGTTATAAGGTCCGGCCCTTAAAGGTGACATGGGCCACACTTTAGATTTCGTAGGGTCCGAAAAGTTGGCAAACGAAGATCGGCACCGCTCCGTTGCTTATATATACGGGAGTTGTCTTTTTTCATTTTTTCATTACTGTATTATATACATATTTATCAATGTAAAATTTCAATTATACACTGTATTCCTTTCTATATATTAATTCTGTCTTGTATATATTAAGGATCTTTATAAATACATGTAATAATATATTTGTTAACTTGCCAACTACCGTTGGGCCCTTAAGTGCACTAAAGTTTATGTAGAGAAAATACGGTAGAAAATACATATTTTTGTATTAAATCCACACCTGTCTTTATAGAAAATCTTCTGGGAGCGAGAGATGAATGGGGTTCCAGAGACTATGGAGGCATAGCTGAAAATATGGTACGTTCCAGCACCCAATCTCCCAACAAGGACAGGGGCAAGAAAAGAGTACCCCATAACTATTTTGTAGAATATATACTGTCCCCAGTTGTATACTTTACTGCTTTAAGCTATGACCAAGCTAATGATGTGACGCGGATGGACCATAGGAATTTTAATTAGTATCTGAAACATCTGCGGTGGTTAATCCATAGGTTTTTTATTACATTATAGCTAAATTTGTAAGATATGCTATTTAGCTTTTCCTTTGTCTTCTTTGTTTTTTCAAATCAGTTGAATAAAAGTCTAATTATATTAAGACAGTTGGGATTATTTGATCAAGGTGCCTCGGTGTGTATTATTATATATTTAATTATTAATTTCAGAAATCATAACTGCCTGTGTGCTAACAATGCATCCACGGTCAGGTTTGATTGAGTCCGTATATGATATTGTTACTTCCGTAAAGTAAATATTGCACAGACGGACCGGATACCACTATTTTGGAACAAAATTGGTATTTTACATGGGAATGGCTAGTAGCTACAGATTTGATTTATCAAAGCTAGGCACTTAGTATTATTTCGATCAAAGTGCCTCGATAAGTATTATTATATATTTACTTTGAATCGGTTCATGATTGCATTGCTTGTGTAAAGTAAATATTGCACTGACGGATCGGATACAACTATTTTGTAACAAAATTGGGTATTACACATGGGAACAGCCAATAGCTACATGTTTGATTTATCACGGTACGACACAATTTATGGTCTTAATGTTGTTGCAAAACCATACAAAAAATTTATTTACAATAAACTACACGTTGATTGTAAACATTGGCCAACGTAACCTTTAAGGGCATAAGTGAAATCCATGTTACTCCGTTGTCGATATATATGTCAAATCCTTAACCCAAGCTAAGATCCGAATTTTTTCGCAGTCTGCCGTGAGATTAAACCACAATTCGGCCATCCCCCAATGGCTTTGTGGCAATGTTTAGCACGCTCTGGCTTTATCAAAAGGTTAGTTACTGTCTCAATTAGCCAGCGTTATTCAAGGTTAGCCAGCGAATATCACAAGAGTTGACCACGACACTATAAGGCAAAAATTTATTGTTACCAGATTATTAACATGTACTGTGGCTTTGTGAGCTATGCTATTTTGAAGTTTTCACCTGTTGACTGTCCCGCGTTTGTAAATTTCTCAAAGAAAGCACTGAGATTTAGGCACAGCAGCGCTTCGCGCCTGTCGTTCATGAACGAAGATCATAAAATAAGTTATGTAATGACGTTTACCAAGACTATCTGATCCGATAGGAAATTTGCAGCACCTGTGGTTTTAATTTTATGAAAGGTCCTTGCAATTTAAATATAGCCGTTTCCGAAGACGCTTGAAATGCCTACTGCGTTGACTTTAACCCGTGGCCGAAAAAAATGTTGTTTTTGCCAAAACAAAATATAAAGTCATTTTTTTTAAATTATATTTCGGCTAATTGTTCGACTTGTTGTCACCTTGCTTTCATTTGTGCTACACCGATTCTCTGCTACATAAACCGTTGGCATTAAACTAAATCTATATGTTTTTCTTATTATCCCATTCAACGAGTATGAAAACATGATACAGGTGCGGCCAGTATAAACATACCAGCATGGTTTGTCTAAGCATTTTATTCATGATATCTTGATTTGGCTGCCAAAACACGTGTTTCTGGCAGTGGTCGAGACTCACAGTGTGCCAGAATTCGGGGCAAGGGTGCACACGACTTACCGTAAATATGGCATTAATATAACTTGCCACAATAGTCTTTGGAACGTCCTGCAACATAGTGCCCAGTGCCCAAAAAATATTTCGAAGTATACCAGAACCGATTTCGATATAACCGTATAGTAATAGCATTAACCAAAACTTCTTCGTGAAAAAAGACCTGGTCAACATCAGCAGTCGCAGAGTGAAGATATATGACAGAACTTCAAAATTTAACATTGGGAGCAACCCCTTGTCTTGGCTTATAAAATGGTCTCGCTGATCGATTTAATCAAACATGCTTCTCTAACACCAAATTAAGTATTCTCCGTTAGCTTACCCTCAGCTACTCGACGTCATAACGGCTAAACCTTGTCAAAATACTATCTTCTATTATAGCAGCGACATTGCGTTTACAGACCACATAAGCTCTGTGTTTAACTATCGTGAAGAAAAGTCAAATTTGTCTGCCAAACCTTATACACGAAATCATTTTTATCCTGAACTACATAGAATTGAAACGGATTTAAAATTATCAAACACTTTACTAAATTTCGTAAGATTGTCATGTCTGGAAGAAGTAGATGTAAAGGTTAATCGTGTTTATAGACTGCAAACAATCTGCAAGTCAAATACAGAAAACGCATTAAAATATTGTACAAGAAATACTTGGTGATGGAAAACCGTTTCTACAGTAATGCTTAAGTTTTAAGGGAAACCATAATTTGCATTGTCATTTATAAGGATACTGCGTTGATGTTAAACATTCTATTTCTAAACTTATTTAGAAGCGTAATACAATATATAATCCTATTTTCACGCAAGTGGCGGAACGTTTTATGCATTTTATTTGAAAAAAAACTAAATGCCAAACCAAAGCGTTTACTGATAAAAAATTTTCAGCAGTGATGAGCTTGAACTATATAAGTGCTTTGAACTCATCGCCAGAGTTTAGTTAGAGCGCCCACTGCACCAATACAGTTAGCTTTGCGTGAGTAAACTTAAAGTGACCCCCAAAACCATCATATTCGCGCATAACCGATATCGAATCGCAGACAAGTTTTTACGGAAAAATTGCTAAGTTTGATTTGGGTTTTCTCTTACTGAAAATTGGCAAAATCAAAGTCGGCCTGAATTTCGGTGTTTCTGACTTGCTAAAATTCGGTTCGCTAATGCCTAATCATTTAAATTTGGATTTAGACTCTAGAAACATATAACAGGTACTATCCGACTAAACTTATACTTTAATCGTAAAAATTTAATTCTGCAATTATTATTACTTTAATTTTGAGTAAAATTGTCCAGGATATGCTGGTTGCAGACAAAACCAGGAACTGTAAAGCCAATAAATGTGCAGGGCTAAATTCTTTAGTAATCTTATTTATTGAATATCCTGATCTTTAATCAATCTACATTACTCAAATTTCAATTGTGATGTGACAGCAAAGAAATTATTGCTGTACACAATGAAAATAGAATTACGTATAACCTCGCTCGTATCATTTTTCGCAATTCTACTTTATACTTCCGCATAGCAAATAGGTTTAGATGTACACAATTATTGCAAAATGACTTGTTATACATTCAGAAATTTTAATAAAAAATGCCACGTACTAAAACGAGTAAGCCCCGCGAGTGCACATGTCCGAATATAATTAACTTGTGACATAGTTGCACTTGTACATAGTTTTATCTACTGATAAATGGTTTTATGTAAACTTTGTTACCGATAAAACTTCTGATTAAAAAATAGCCGACCGGACCTATTTCAAAAATGAACACTTGTTACCTTTTATTGCATATATTAACACTAAAAATCCTACTGTTGTGCGAAAACAACAAATTACGTTTGAGTATGCAGTACAAACTAAACTCGACGAATACGGCACGATTGCAAGCGTCTTGTTGTTCATTTGCTTTAAGGATCCGAGCAATAGCTCCGAGATAGCTCAATTTTTCATCCAATCGTTCGGGATTCGATACACCTCGGCGACCAACAATTGTTCATCGATACTCGAAATGTAAATTAATTCAAGAAAACGGTTAGTCGAAATTTATAATGACACAAGTTTAATCATGTCTCGGTTGGTATAACTACATAATATTGTTGCCCGTAGTAGTGGCGAGAAAGCACCAGATTTTCAAGCTATGGATCGGCTGGTTTCTCCCGGACCATGCTTAATACGGGGCGGCTCTCACAGACATATTTTAAGCTGTGGCTCGGCTCGGCTGTTCATGAAAAAAGTTCGGCTCGGATCGGCACTGCAGACAGAAGGGCATGTATGGCTTAGTTACTTAGGCTCCTAATATTAATAGTTTGTGATTCAAGGGAGGATATATTCGATCAGGGAACATCACTTGCTGTAATTATGTTTGCTATTTTAGAAAGCAGCATCCGAGGGCCGATCACACAATTTCCGATACACTAGGAGAGTTGGCTCGGCTCAGCTCTTCAGACATTATGGCACGCTGGGCTCAGCATTACAACCAAGCCTAGGACCTAAATTCTCACCTCTAACCCATGACTGACAAATGAATATCAGCTGCGCCCTTAAAAATCCGCAACCCCTATAATTGCTTGATTATTTAATCATGTTGTTACAGGATTTCTTGAGTAAGTTAACTTTATTATTATATTGCACTAAAAAGCTAACATGGATTTAAAAAGCGATGCGAGGCAGCCAGTATTAAGCATACATGCTGACGCTTCTAGGCCTCAGGGTGGGGGCGCTAGCCGTGGTCGGCGCCTGAAGGTTCTCCAGGAGGGGTTGCTGAAAAAGTCGACGATCACCCCCGCCGATGACCCATTTTTGCCCATTTAACTGCGATTTTTGTCAATTTTTACCTCATTTTAGCATTTACTTCATTTTTGGTAGCACCCTGAACCTCTGCTTCGACATGTCCGGTAGTAAGCAACACAAAACGCATCTAAAATCTATGTGATATCTTTGCCAAGTCTGCAATTTGCCACAATCACAACGCCATGCACGCTAGGAAGTATAACACTGTAATTTTGTCATATTGGGTGTTTTGAATTGGTATGGTTTCCTAGTACACTTCTACACAGCTATGCTATGCAGCTTGTTATTTCGTTACTCAAACACCAGCAATTACTAGTAATTTACCAGCAATTACTATTAGTACTAGGAAGTATAACACTGTAATTTTGTCATATTGGGTGTTTTGAATTGGTATGGTTTCCTAGTACACTTCTACACAGCTATGCTATACAGCTCGTTATTTCGTTACTCAAACACCAGCAATTACTAGTAATTCAGTTGATGATATTAGTAATGTTAAAAGAAGAAATGTTAGATTTCATATACTACTAAAATCGCTTATACAGGTGCACTTTGCATTAAAATAGCACACTCAATTCCAGCGCAGTTTATACAAATATTTTAGCTAGAATCCGAGTAGATTGGTAAAAATATATACAATTTAATATAATAGCGAGACCACGATTGACAATTACTACTTACTAGCCACGTCGAGATTGGTGAATATGAATGCTAAATTTTATATACTACTCGTTTTAGCTAAATCCGTGCGCGCTCCGTTAAGTAGGAATCTCAGTGCTGTACCAATTTGTGAAAATATCTATCACTACTATACAGGTAGATTGGTAAAACATTTAATAAATAGCGAGGTAACGATAGACAACTACTGCTAAGTAGCTGAGTCGAGAATGGTGAAACTGATTGCTAAATTTTATGTATATACCACTTAGTTTAGGTAAATTCGTTATGTTGCGTTAAAATAGGGAGTTGAGTACCAGACAGGCTTATTATAATATTCACTGCTACAATCCAGATAGATTGGTAAAATTATTTAATTTTACAGCAAGACACAACGAAAATGAACGCAAATGTATAGTAACTTTTTTATTAATATATATTCTAGCTCGATGAATACGAATGCAAATTTGAAGGAATGACTTTAAAACAAATTTGAAAGACTTTAAATCTTTTCATCAAAATGTAAACCTTCTGGCAGTTTTGCATTTATATATATTACATCGAGAAAACAATATTTGTTTCGATGCTGATTGCAGTGTTTATTTCAGCAGTATCTTCTTCTTGCTGTAGCAAGGAGATTGGGGTAAAAGCTAAAGCCTTAAAGCTAACAAAACAAAACGAGTTAGCTAAAGCCGCACAACTACAGTTACTCGCTACACACGTTCGACAAGCTATGATTTTGCTGCAGTTAAGTAATTCGTCGCGACTACGCTTTCATTCGTTTATCCGAAGTAGTAGTAGCAAGCAGTATTGCAAACTTGTTTAGCGAATACTTAAATAATAATAATAATAATAATAATAGTACTAATAAACTTTGTTACATTCCTTTCTCTCCTTTAGTCTAAGAACGATGGCGCTTTTGATGAGTAACTTAGCTATTTCGTGATTATATTTTTTCATTTTAAGCCAATCAGTCGACGATGTTCCACTTTGACAACGTTATGCACCACGGATTTAGAACGTTTATATAAATTTTACAATAAAATTTTGACATCTATTACGCACACTATTGATAAGGTAAACTAAACTCGAATAATATGGACACCGTTAATCTCACTGCATAAAATACAATAAGGACGTTGCCTGCAGTAGTTAATCTTATTTTCGTATAAAAGACGGAAACATTGCGGTTTAACCCTTTGCTTCATAAGCTAATGTGCGTTTCGTACAATCTCGAGCAAACGTTTTCCCCTACAGCGGATTGAACCTGGATCGGTGCGCGTTGCAGAATGAAATGCAGAAAGGTAGACCCTGCATCAATGCGGGATTAACGCTAGGAAGAAGGTGGATAATATGATATTGCAATTACTTACAACCAATTCAACCTTTACACCCAAATTTAGAACGTCATAAAAACGAACATAAATCATAAAAACAAGTAAACAGCGTACAATATTGGCACTTTTGCAACAGTGCTGATCGATCATCGAATATTGCAATTAAAATTGCTATTACTTACAACCAGTTCAACCTTTATACCCAAATTTAGATCCTCATAAAAACGAACGTAAATCATAAAAACAAGTAAACAACGTACAATAGTGGCACTTTTGCAACAGTGCTGGTCGATCTTCACTCGCATTTAATAGTTAAACAAAAATAAACTTATACAGTGTTTGAACTCTTAGTATCAGCGCTTCGCAACATAAACGCAGTTTCGAAGGTATTTCTGGCTGCAAGCACTTTTGCATTGATACATTACTCTTGTGCAGTCGCAGCGTGACGGTGCATAAAACTGCAGCGTCTGTCACTCACCTCGTGCTAGTAGAGACCGATGGGTTGGTATAGAGGGCTCCTAAACCATTATTGTCGGTCGGTTGGTCGGTGCTACAGTGTGACCGAGACGCCCTAGTCATGTTTATTCGGGGTATAGAGTTGCAAATCATTTTTGCTCACACACAATAGAACTTTTATACCCCAAGAATATGTATGCCGTAATGTCGTGCCTTTTCAACACCTATGTTTACGATTTCTTAAACTACGCATGTTGCCATACAAGATTGGAATTATTGAAATTTTAAGGAGTACTTCAGTTCAATTTTAAAAGAATATCTGTTGGTGCAACAATCAAAGAAATTCCATTTAAATTTCATGGAAGAGGTGTTCTGAGTGTAGTTATTAACCAGTATTCGCAAACAAATGTAATGCATTAATTACACCATAAACAAATCTATCTTTATAGTTAAACTCCTAGTATTCGCGAATAAAACTGCTAATTTCAAATTTGACAAATATTCGTTCTGAATAATTTCAGTAATTATACCTTGAATTTTCGGGATGCTAAACGGCTAGGTTTCAATCACAGATCGATGTGTTCGGAACAGTTTTACGTAGAAATTCATTCAACCAAAGGTGGTTACGTAATAATTTCTATGCTAATCTACAAAATAAGATGGTTGTTGGGGTCACTTTATTTTGCTCGTACAAGTACATACACTAAATGATTCGACACAAGTTATTTTCCACACTTTTTTATTAAATGAAATCGGATATAAATGACAAAAACACGCAATAAATTCCCAGGCTTCCAGGCTAAATTCTCAGATTTTGGCAATTTTATTTAAAACATCTGTATTTTTCCATACAAAAACGAAATTCTAGGATTTTCCCGGACGCAGGCACACTGTGTATTTATTGTATACATATACAAAACATAATACCGATTTAAACATCAAAACACTCACAAAATCCCACAAACACAAATAAAATAGGACTAATAATAAAGCAACCCGCCAAAGAGGCTTGCACGGAAATCCAACATTCTCTCTAAAATAATATGCGGATTAATCTGACGACACAGCTTAACGTAGCATAGAGCAACGAAAACCGCGAGAGCTTTAGTAGTACGCTGACTGACACAAATTATTGTGCTGCTGCTGCTGCTGGCTTCCATCCGTTGTAGCTTGCCTAGTTAGAGCCGGCTCAGATCAGACAAAACTTCTGCTCTCAAACTCTCGTCTCGATATAAATAAAATAAATGTGTATTAGTGCGGCACGCAGTCTCAGACCACACTCTTCTTTGCTTACGACACACATTATTACATATATTCCTCTTCTATCATTCATCTCCTTCTTTTCTCGAGCATTGTTAAGCCCCAATTCTGGCCGGCCTGGCTATTGGATTTACTCAAGCTGTCTTTAGCTCAGAAGCTCAAGCATTGCAAGCTAAGTCGAGGCTTGCTGCAGATACGAGCGAATATAATGTTTTAATACGACACTGCTGTGGAATGTAAAAGCTTTTGTCAAATATAAAAGCTCGGCTTCATATTTGCCGACGGTCGGTTGTGGTTGCTTTCGAATAGGATTATATTTGTATTTGCCAATCGCTGTTAAATATATAACAACTATAATAAAAGCGAACAAAGATTATCTTTAGTTCGGTGGAGTCATAACCTAGTACCGCTGGCTGCGGCTTGTTCGCATTTCTAACTGAATCCAAACGAGGTCGTGACTGGTTGGTTTATTTACAAAATAATTTTCATAAATTGAGAAATGTTCTGATATTAAAGGAACATTTCTCAGGAGTGTTCACAGGATTCATATTTGAGGGGGATCGAATTCAAGGTTCACATTTCTGGGAGGGGGAAGCTTTGGGATTTAAGTCACAATTTGTTAAATTTCGAAGGTTGATACACTCCAAAAACGTGAACTTCGAACGGATTGGGGATCTTTCTCAGCGCCTCCCCCTAGATTAAGCCTGTGCATGTGCAGACTTTATGTCTGGCTCCCGTACTTGTAATTCATCTGGCTCCCGGTGCTCCCCTATAGTAAGCCCATGCATGTGCAGATTTATGTCTGGCTCCCACACTTGTACTTAATCTAACTCTTGGTGCTCCCCTAAAGTAAGCCCATGCATGTGCAGACTTTATGTCTGGCTCCCACACTTGCACTTAATCTGGCTCTTGGTGCTCCCCTAGAGTAAAGGCGTGTTCACACGCTCAAAATTTTTGCTCAAATTTTGATCAAAATTTGAACTCAGATTCTGATCAAATTTTGATCAAAATTTGAAAGCATCTTTTTTGCATTTTTATCAAGTTTGAACGTGTGAACGCTGTTCACACTTTTCATTAATGTTCCTGTAGCCAATCATGGACGAGATATATTGCCTGAAAAAGTTTGAGCTCAAATTTTAATCTCAAATTTTAAAATATCGCCATTTTTATTTAAAAATCCCCATCATTTTGAGCTCAAAATTTGAGCAAAAAGTTTGAGCGTGTGAACACGCCCTAAGCCCATGCATGTGCAGACTTTATGACTGGCTACCACACTTGTACTTAATCTGGCTCTTGGTGCTCCCCTAGAATAAGTCCATGCATGTGCAGCTTTTATATCTTGTTCCCACTCTGGTAGTTGATAAAATACTTAGTTAATATTTAAATCAATTTACGCTGAGTTTAGTGTGAGGAACTGCTTTGAGTTGAGTTTCAAAATGGCTGCTCAAATTATCAAGAGTTTAAGGTTAACGGTTTGAAAGACATAATATTTTGGGATCCGTGCGACACTTACGATTCAGTTCTTTAGAAATTTTGCTGGCGGAATTTTCGCAAAACTTACTCCAATTATTACATTTTGATTACAAATGGACACTCTGTGATTGACTTCATGGACACAGATCTATCCCCATA
>JASANE010026855.1:0-27161 GCA_030248225.1 Trileptium ribeirensis
TTAGACTAAAATTTCAGACTCATGTTCTGGGATCGCTAAATCCATACACCACTCATTTTCTTGAAGCGCTAAATTCCGCCAAACTCACGTGTTTGATCACCAAGTTCAGCCCCCCCCCGCCAGTTTTCTTGGACCACTAAATACAGCTAAAATATTTTACCCTTTCGTTTACTGTTAGGTAATAGAAGTACTTAATTTAGCACAAAACTGTGGGTTTCAACTATGTAATTGTTGAACTCTAAGACGAACATGGCCTCATACAACTTTACATTGTACGCAAGGGTAGGCGTCTAATATGAGTCGTGCACAGATTGTGATGGTTCTATATTAAATAGGATACACCATCTAATGTACAATATCGGAAATACAAATTATGATGTTTTAATAAAAATTATCAAAATAGATCACGTAGGTAGTGTTTACGATACTTACGTTATACAGTATGCAATTCATGAAATTTCGTTGGAACTTTAGTAACTCAACAACCGTTCGACGTATTTGTCAAATGTTTTTCTATTGGGTGCGTTTAAAGCCACATTTCCTCAACTACAGTATTGTGCATATATATCCTGTTGGGGACGGGATGTCAAACAACACCGTGTTTCAACCCGTTTTTGACATTATCGTATGTAGCTAGGTTTTAACAGAACTGATTCAGCTCAAATTTTCACAACGGATGTGCCCTTAAGTGGCGTGCATGTGGGAACAGTATCGTTGAGATATACACTCTTATGAGGAAAGGCACCCACCAAAATTAGATTATAGTGTCAAATGGAAGCAAAATCTTGTTGGCGCTTTTCGGTAATAGGTGTCACGCCTTATCTGAAAGCAGCAAATGTAAGGTTTAATCCATTCGAGTCGCATCTATAAGCTGAGTTTAATAATATTCCAATAGTACAGTTTGTTCATGATTTAAGGAGCTACGTCAGTTTATGTGAAATCCTTTACCTTAGTCTAAACGTTAACCATGAATTTACCTTTTTTAATATTATTCGACTTAGCTCGTCCATGCGGTTCGTCTACTGTTTAAAATTATACATATTGAGAAAAAGTTTTTCCGAAAATTTTCGGGAAAGGAAAAAACTGAAAAAAATTTTGTCATATTTCTAATGTTGACAAATTGAAAAATTTACCCGCGTCGATGAGCGGGCCCAAATGGTACCACGCCTATCTGTATTTCTTCAAAGTTATCATTTTTTGGCTAAAGTCATATAACCTAAAGGGCCCATTTTCATTACAGACTATAACTCGTTAAAATTAAATCCGATTTGGCTCACATGTTCACATACATAATCATTACGTTAGGTATATACATGATACAGCATGTTATCATCATAGCTTCCGTACAGTTTGGTTAGCTTTAACATAAAATTACTAAAGTATTGTATCTAAGTAATATATGTTAAATAACACCACCTTTACTGCGTGCAACAAAACTTATATGTTCAAGTAACAAGAGGGTAAATTCTTCCGCTAATAAATTCAGGTTTTAAACCGTTTGATCTCACCTGAAAGGACATGGTGCAGCACTTGCCAGAAACGACCGTTGCTCGCTCACTGCTCCTCAAAAACGGTTTATATCACTGCTTGCTCGAAAGGCGACAATCATTTCTAGCGAGTACTGTACATTGTATAGTAATGGGTTCTACGTGACCATTCCATCGTATTCATTGTACCAAAAAAACCTATACAAGTCGTTCTAAATGCCCTGCAAGCAATATGTAGCCGAACGACTCAAGACATACTATATCATGGAAGTCTGATTTGTCTCTAAACCCATGTTGGATGGTAGAGAACTATGCCATCGTATTCAGCGTATCGAAGCACTATATACAGACCATACTGATGCACTGTACAACTGCAGACAGTTTATCTTCTAGAAACGGAATTCATTGATCCTAAATTCATCAAAACCCTCTGAAACTGCATGAAATATGTTCGTATTGGACTCTGGATAATCATACTATTCAACGTACCATTATACATATAGACCATTCTTGATACCTTGCGTGCAATACACTTCCAAACAACTAAAGACTGACTATATTTGCGAAATCGGGTTCCTCGACGGTAAAACCCTATGCTCTAGATAATCAAACAAGGCTTTTTGTGCAAAATATGGTGCACTTGCGCAGAGTTTCATAAAAATGCACGCCAAAATTTGAAAATGTGCAGTTCGGTGTAGGTGTTGTTTGGTCGAAACCGCTTAACATGCAAACGATAAAATTCAATTAGACGCTCGGTGGGTTTTATTGCGAGAAGGGGCGTTGACCCTTCATTGGCCTCGCGTAAGCTTTAACAGACATCTCTCCTCCTGTTCTTAAATTTTTGACCAGCACAATTTTATTGTTTATTCCCGTTTTTGCCAATTTTCAAAAAATGTTTGCATAAATTTGTCAGATTTTTACCAGTTATCTTCGATTTTTGCTAAAATTTTCGCAGCTGACTGGGCGTTCGCGTGGAACTACAGAAAGGGTGGGGGCAGTTATGCTTATATTATACTGATATTTGTAAAAAGCGTGGCCTTGATACCTAGCTACTGCTTGCCCTTTGTTAGTAATCAGAGTTTTCCATGGAGTTGTGACCCTCAGTCTCGGAATTTGAAAAACCCGGAGAAAGTGTAAATTGAACGGCTAAATTTAAGTCTCAAGCGTGTTTATTAATATGTAACAAGTGTTTTTCCTATACAACTCGTTGTGATCTTGTGTAAAGTATTTTAAGGTGTTTGTAACAGAGAAATTTTAAAAATTTTATACTTTTGCGAAGCTACTAAAAAGCACGGTATCTCGCAAAAATGTATAGTCAAATTTAGAAATGCATAAAATTCCAACAACTCAGATTTTGAAAAAACTCTGCAACCGAGGCATCATATTCATTTTACTTGATCTAATACAGTAAATAGTCGTTCCGAAGAAAAACACGGAGTAATATTATGAAAATTTGAAAAATCGATATTTCTGACAAAGAATGAACCATGTTCTGGTACATCAGCAAACGGGGTGGCTCTACAAGAAGTTACGGATAATTTTGATTAGGGGAAGTGGTCTCCGTTTTCGAATTAAGGTCGGAGCTTCTAACTTCAACCAAAGGGCTCATCTTCACCGCTTTTGCGTCCCATGTCATCTTTGCTGACCGGACGGAATGTTGTAACTTTAGAAAGAAGAACAGCTTGGTGACTGGGGTTCGGTGGGCAGCCCACCCTACTAATGTATATTTTATGCATCTATAACAATATTAGTGCAGAATTTCACGTTATTTGAAATTGACCCTTTGTAATTTTAGCAATATATCTACGCAGTTGTTGCTGGAACTATATCTACAACGGCCTCACATAAAACAAATGCTACCTGGATGTAATGTTATGAGTCTTATAATACCAAGCGTTCAAGCTGATGGTTGCAAAGTAAGTGTCATTTCATCTTGCGTCTGTAAGGTTGAAGCTAAATGTTAGCGAATCATCTGATCAAGGTTTCGGCAACTGTACTGATAAATCGTAATACTAGCTTAAAAAATTGAACGAAGTTTTTTTTCGATCTGGTTAGTTTTTTGTTAAAACCAGAATCGATTGTTTTCGATAATTAGACGATGTTCCGTCGCTCAACGACTGTCGTATTCCGTTAAAATGATAATATTAAGTATCAAAAACCACCCAAAATTCTTTGAGGGGGGTCGGCTTCTCCCAACGACATCTAGCAGGGTGGTCACTGCTCCACCAAAAATAAATGGGAAGGAGCAGTGGATACCGACTCGGAGAACCTTGAGAGTAACTTTGTTGTCTTTAGGCGATAGACCGAAAAACGACCGCATCATTGGATAAGCTACCGGAATTAATAGAGTGGGAGCAGCGCCGGCATCTGGCCAAGTGCGACCCCTATCTGCGAAATTTCACTAAGAACACGATGCCTTCGATGACCACTTATTTTCGACCCCGAGAGTTTTTGGTAGGCAAAGAAAAATACACTGCTTACCAAGGTTTTTTCAAAACGGACCCTTCCAGCAAATTTCTTTTGGGTCCAGCCCTTAAACGTTGAGTCCAGACTTACAATTTTTAGCTCGAGAATTTCACCAATTTCTACACGTAATTACGAAACGCAATTGTACATTATGACATAATTACAAATACATAAATTGTTCTCTGCCTGTCCAAAGCCAGGATAAAGGATGAGGGCCATCCATAAAACCAGCAGCAAGCAACTATAAACACATTCAAGCAAGAACGGCTGAAAGCCTGCACTTTGTAATAGGATTTATTAGCCACTCTACGTCTCCGAAAACGAAACCGCCCTGGGTCCAGCGTGGGTCCAACAAAATTTTTTGGGACCATGTAAAAATAATTGGGTCCAAACCCACCCGTGGACCAAAAATCCTTGCTGCTAGCAACGGAGATTTAATAGTTACAAGCAATTTTGACGTCGGAACTACTAGGTCACCTCGCAGCGGTGTTCTAGCTACCAAAATCAATGGAGATTCCAAGTCGATTGGTTCAAAACGACCTTCAACCTACTGAGCTGTATGGATGGTGGCCAGAAGCGGCGCGTTTCTGTTAGCAGGCCATTGTAATTCGGCCTACTGGGTTATGCTATTGTACAGAGCTGGTGACGTCGATATGAACCCAGGCCCGAATATTCCGCGTTACCCGCCCGTGTGGTGAATGCGCTATGAAATGCTCAATGTCTCAGACAATGCCCTTAGCCCTAAATGCGTATTATGCGAGAGTTGGTTTCACCAAAAATGTTCAGAACTGGAAGTTAAACAGATTAAAAACATGCGGAACGGACACTCTTGTTCATTTAAAAGGTGCCCGAGTGGAAAGCTAACGAAATCCGTAAAGTCAAAATCTAAAAGCACCTTGTGATACTGCAGTGGAACATAGGTGGTATCAGTTCAGACCGATCAGACTGCGTGGGCAAGCAGTAAATGTAGCGTGTATTCAGGAAATAGTTCTAAAACAGGAAAAGAAGTTCGGCAGGAGGGGATATAACTGTTTTCCCATCAGAATCTGGTATGCTTAAACACTGGCGAACCTAAAAGGATAGATCCAACAAGAAGCCATTCTAGTCCGGACGTAGCATTGCATCACCTAATATATTAGCAGACTTATCTTGGGTGGTATTGAAAGACACCTATGGGTCAGATCATTACCCGTCATGATTTATATCGATTATGGAATGCTGGATTCAGAGCGGCTAAGGCTTATAGCAACGCACACTGGGAGGAGTTCAAGAGGTTACTGGATCTCAACTTCACTCAAACCAAGTGGCTTTTAAAACGTTGACATAAAACCGATTACTGAATTGAATGACAGGTTGGTAGAGTCTCGGAAAATGGCAGAAACAAATCCATTCATTCCGGAAGTGGAAATGAAAAAACAGCTAAACGCAACTTCTGGCAAGAACGTATGAACGTTAAGTGGTACAGAAAAAACTCAAAAGTGTTTCGTATGCTAGCGGTGATTAAAAGAGAAAGGAAGGCGAAGCTCTGAAAGTGAACGGCAAAACCATAAAAGATATTAGACGAAAAGCAGAAGCTTTTTGTAAAATGTACGCAAATAATGTGAGTAATGTCAAAACCGTGAAGGATGACCGACCAATACACAGAAGTTTGGAAAAGCTGCATGGAAAGTGTGAAGACTGTGAATACTGCAACACATTTCAGCTGACCCAGTTGAACGCAGGCCTTGCCAAATTGAAAACAAAAAGCGTCCGGGGACAGACGAAGTTTATAACCTAATCTACAACCAAAACGCATTCCGAGAACTTTGAAGTACTGAACAACAAATACATCGGATCACGCAATACATTGCCGACGGATTCCTTGAGAATCAAAAAACCTTACTACTTGTGGATTTTAGCCGTGCATTCGATACAGTCTGGCACGACGACTTCTTATACAGGCTAGGTGGAATGAGTACTCTAAAATATCTGTTCCGATACATTGCAAACTTCTTTCATCGCAGAAATGCAAAAGTCTACGGCGAAAACGCTGTCAACATTCTCAGAAGGAGTGCTTCAGGAACACTGTTATCACCATCACTCTTTCTGTGCTACATAAATGATATTACCGAAGCACTACCACCTGTCGTAGAAGTCAGCATGTTTGCTGATGATGTAGTGTTGATAACTAAAGAGCAACACAGAACAGTCGCAGACCGAAGAATGGAAACCGAAACAGTACATGTTATGGAAAGCGGGGCTGCAAGATGGAAAATGAAAATCAGCAAACAAAAGCCCGAAGTATGTTTTTTTCAAAGCGCAACTACAAGTAAAATATACATCAAGGATGAAATATTAAGATGGAAGCAAACTGTAAGAATACATCCAACAACATATCGCTCTCTGCAAACGGCCACCAAATCTTGTAAGAAACAGCACTACTACAATGTGTAGTCGGAAATAAGATATTGCCGATGCGAGAAAACGCGCTACCGAGCACAGTTAGACGCTAGAAGCTGCGTCGATCAAAATATTCAGGGATGGTTCAGCACATAATGCTGTCGAAAATAGAAGAGCGGGAGTGTTCGTTCAACTCCATGAGGAAGAAGAGCGTCTTATATTCCTACCTGGACCCTTCACTTCCAGCTGTAAAGCAGGGATAATTGCAATTTCCAAACGAATTGAAGCTCTTCTGAGCGGTAGAACGAATCCTAGCGACGTAGTGTGGATAACGACGGACTTAGTCTGTTGTGAAAAATTCAAAGGAGGGATATATTCAATAAAACCAAGTCTTAGCAAGATCTGTGACACAATTATTTAGTCAATCTGTGTAATAAAGTATCGAAAGTTGTTATCCAGTGGATCCCTGGACACGCCAACACAAATGATAATAAAATCCTAGATAAACTGGCAAATGAAGGCAACAAACTCAACGAATCTACGATGGGCATTGACTTTGACACCGCAAAAACCTTTGTGAAGCGAAAACTCAATGAACGCAGAGAGGAAAACTGCCGGAATTAACCTCCTTCTGAAAGGGATAACGAAGCTAAATTTTCAAAGAGAGAGCGACGAGTCCTGGCTTAACTACGCCGTGGAGAAAAGTCAGAACTGGTACCTACATCACATCAAGAAGATAAGATCTCCAGAATGCTCAATTTGCAAACATATACCAGATGACCTCTACCACGTTCTATGGGATTGCCCTGCTAGTGACTTATTTCGTCACATCTATCATTCGGGAAAGCCTGAATATGTTCTGTATGATGCGCCTTACAACGTTACCCGGTTTATCCGTGCATGTTCCCATCTCGACGGAACCGTCAATGGTAAACAGCTACGATACTGTGAAAATTAAGAAGAATTTTGACGTCATCTAATAAAAGTGCAGCTCTGACCGCGCAGTGAGTGCATAAACATTAGTTTTGCGCTTATTTAAACGGTGTATAATCCATTTTTAAATGGACTAAAATTTGAAAAAATTTGTCTGCAACACCTATATGGATCTATTGGGTTACGATTACCTCGAATTTGCAATTTCTATAACGTAGGACCCCCTGACATTTACCTGAAATTCCGGTCCCCTCTATCTGGAAAAGCCAGAGCTTATACTTGTTAGAATCTGTTTAGACTGTTTTGGAACCAAACAGTTAAGGCACTGAACTATTCTATACCAAGAAAATGGGTGTTACTTTTGAGGTAATTTGTTAACGTTTTATCGGTCGATTGTTATTTTAGTTGGATGACGTTTGTCACAGACTAATTCTTGAACTATACTCAGCGTGTGACTCTAACCAAATCGACGGTGTTTCTTCGATAGTGGATCCCATATTGAAAAAGCTGGCTACGTTACATCCAGGAATTTTTATCAGGTAATTGGAAAGATGTGAGCAAATTTTGCTCCTGGGAGATTAACGAGTAAAAAATGAAATCGAACAGAATTTATTCTCGAACAACCCTCGAACACTTTCGAACCGCTCTCGAACAAATTTAAAAACCGCTCGAAAATTTCGAACAATGTCTCGAACAAAATTCGATCACACTTCAAACAAAATTTTGAATTTATTGAACGAACTTCGAGCAAACATCGAACGAACATTTCTGGCGAGTACTGTATTTCGCTTTGTTATGTTTGCCAGCATATGCAACATGTAACTGTGTTACATATTTCCAGAGCGATATCGTATCTAAGACCAGACGGAATATTTGGTTTTCGTCCTGTGTAAAACTATAACGTTTCTCTTTACCATTGTTTTGTCATGCAACCGTTTCTGAGCAATGAGGTTTAAAGTTGTCTCGAAAACCCTAAATATAGCCAACTTATAAAATTTTGACGAAGATAGTTTGTTAACATTAGTTTTCTAGGTAATTGTGATTCTTGGTATGGGCAAGGATATTATTATTCGGATGCATTTCGTATCCGCATTGATGCGCGAATATTTGACCTCAATACGGCTATTCGACATTGCTACTCTTAGCCAGTTGCATAGTAGCTTCGCAGTGAGAAGTCTCGATCCTTTGATTCGATACCACGGAGAAAACACTGCTGCTATGTTTTCCTGAATCGTTTTGAAAGGGGTACAGTACTCGCCCCAATTAACTGCTGCTCGCTTGGTGTTCGTTGTTTTCTCGTTCGGGACTTACTCATGGGAAAATAAAATTTTACTATGAAATTTATTGTTTTTTCTTGGTCGCTGACTGCGTGCTCGTTAGTAAGGCGACTGTCAAATGTGCTGAGTACTGTATTTAGCGTTAGTACCACGCAAAGTGGGTTTATACGGCTGATTTTAGTATGCCTGCATTGGCTATCTTTGGTTACTGGTTATTTAGAATCCCAGAATATTTCATTTTCGATATTTCCACTTTGATCGTTCTTAACGATTCCTGTACTTTGAGTTAAAATAGATTTCAAAATCTACAGCCAGATATTTTGAGAGATACAGTACGCGCCAGACGTGACTGTCGCTTTCGAGCGTGCGAACTTCTAGCCAGCAGTGTTGTGTAAAGCCAGCAGTGTTATGTAACGTTTTGAGCACCGAGCGAGCAACGGTCATATCTGGCGGGTCCTGTATATCGCTGTTTAACAAAAAATTAAGGACTACAAACTTGAAAGTATAGACTAGATAGATTATGAAAATGGTACTCTGACGTTACATATTTTCATGAAAATTTCTGATTTCAAAGAGCTAGTTTCAGTTGCCCCATATTTCCAATTTCTAGCCCAATTTATGTGTTTACATGTGGCTGATTTTACTAAGCACTCAAGATGAATGTGTTTTTGACTGTTTTTTTATAAAGGCAACTAGAGAGCGGTGAACTAGGGTTAGCGTAAAAATATAAAACGATTTTTGGCGTATTTTACACGTCGTTCACTCTCTCCGGATCGCCAGGATACCTAAAATACAGCGAAAATACTATATGAAAAGTATTAACCATAAAATGAAACAGTGTCCACTCACCAAAATCCTATACTCTGGCTTCTTTCGCTGAAAATTTTGCCAGGGGGTCATGAATCTGGGAGCCGGGTTCGGAGATTGGGGGAGCCGAATTTTGCCAGGGACTCGAGCAGTTCCTTGGCTTGAACTGGGGGTCAAAATTGGAAAAACTGGGGGTCAAAATTGGAAAACTCTCAACATTTAATATTTTTCAGCGAAAAACATAAAAATTATTAGACTCAGAAACGGTACAAAAACGTCAGTATTGAGCTTAAAAGTAACTTTTCAACCATTTCTTTTTGCTGAAATTAATCAAGTTTTTTAATTTCAAAAGGTGTTTTTGTAAAAAAAATTTGTCAATTTGTTATGTCATCTGGGAGTGTTTTTATCTGAGGAAGCCAAAATTTTGCCAGGGGGCTTTTTGTCGGATAAGCCAAAATTTTGGCAGCGGGCACCGGAAAATGGCAGGTGCCCCCACCCCCTTTTGGAGAAGCCAGTATACTTAATATATTACACACAGAGATACGGTTAATACAAAATCCAGGATAAAATGTTTGTTATCATTAATATAGTTTAATGTTAAGCAATAAATGTTGCTAAGTTTGCTATAATCATAGCTACGTAAAATAATGTAAATGGTAAAAACTAAGCTAAAAATTCAATTTAATATTTTGCAATATTCGCATAGCTATTCAAAGCTTAAGGACTTCAAGGTATTTAACAAGTTCTGGTTAAAAATAGCTTAACGTTGCTAAATATTCAGCTTAAACATTTTGAGTGTATAAATAAAGGCTGTTTGCTAAAACAGGCTTAGGCGCTGATGTAGTTGAAATTACACCGCAATTTATTATTGGTGCAAATGTGCTTGTCAAAACTCCTTGTTTGTGTATACCTCAAATACTAGAAAGCATATAAATAAAGGTGTAATAGCCAATTTCGTTCTATTATTATTGTGTAATGTGGAAGTTACATAGATGGTTTCAAACAATAATTTAGTATGCTTATGCAACAGATCCATGCTGGATCGTTACGAGACTGATTAATCCTTACCACAGCGTAAGAAACAACGTTTACGGATTTTAGTCACAAACCGCCATAGAAACTATAACGGTTCGGAACCAATTTGAACCCTCCGGGACTAGCGCGTGTGTATAAGATTTAGTAACCGATGGCTTCACCCGTGCAAGCCTAGATCATGTGTCGAAGTAATCGTGATAGTACGCATCAATACTATCGTCTTATTTGTAGTTGTTATGCGTCGTCTACCGTATTGGACCTTTACTGAATTGTTGCCTTCAGTTTAAATTGTACCATTATTGTGCTTTGAGATCTCTTCGTTTTGTACCCTGATATCGTTACCATATTTTGTACCATTATCATTTTGTACCATTACCTTGAGCATCTACATGTACACATGTATTGTACCACTGCTATCTTGAAATCGTACCATTACCATTGTATTTTTATCGTAACATTACCATATATATGTTGTACTTATCATGTACGGTATTATGCCGTTTATTGTCTCCATAAAGGTACGTTTACATGTATCCTTATTGCTATGATTATAGGCATTTAACTGTACCGTTATTGCCGGTCTGGTTGGATGGGGTACCTTGTCATACCTCCCGGTGCCGTCCCACCTTATTTCGTTCATTGATTTTGATCGTATCAGTTTTGTTTACGTATTTTGCTTTACTCATATGTAGCCGGCCGGATTTGGTGAGGTATTTTGGGGGTACCTTACCGTTTCCGTCCCGCGAAATGTTGATAGAGCGGTGCGAGTCCGAACTCACCCGAATTTGTAGGAAAATGGCACGACCTTACGTGATAGGACTACGGGAAAGGTAACCCACATAGGTAGAAAAAATTAGTCTCAATAGGGAATCTGTCCCGACCGTCCGCACAAGTGAGGATCCCAATAAAATGTGGCTCTCCGCCAAAGCGAACGACAAATGAGTCAAATTTCCGAAATTTATTAGTAGAAATTTTCCTTTATAAAATTTACCAGTATTGAATTTTAAAAATATATTGGAAATTTGTAAATCTAAATAAAGTATCAGCTACCAGTGTTCATTTTCAGTGGCTAAGTTAGTTGATAACAAAGTTTTAAAATGTCAATTCCGAATCTTTGGAATTGAGGGTCTTTGCGGTTCCGAGCCGTAACTGCGGAACCGTTGAGAAATCATAGGTTTGGCCAATTTTTCTTGTACAAAATTTTTCAGTCTTTCTAATGAGACCGGTCCCGTGGAGATCCGATTGCGATCCACGGACTTATTAGAAGATAATTGGGAATACCCTTCAAGCTCGGAAAAATAATTTAATTGGAGTTAATAAGGTATTTTAATTATATATTTCACATATATCTTCACAAATGCTATATTTGGGTTCCCCGGACCGTAGAGTTTCATTTCAGCACGGTGCAAGAACGCTCTGCCCGCCTAGGGTATTGTACCCAGATGAAAACTGAGAAAATTCTCCCGATGGGCATGTCAACCATCGCTGTGTTCCTCTCGTTAAATCCGACGTAAACATATACCTCTGGTACCACGAAGAAGCACCCCTTAGAAGCACAAAGGCCCCTAAAATCTTCGATTATTTTATAGTAAGTCGGGATAGGTTGGCCCAGGAGTTCCCTCTTTTATTTGAAAATTGACATGTCTGGTATCAAAATGCTCAGCTGCAGCCAAACCCGAATTCGGGTCTCGATTGGACCGCGTAAGAATTTGAGGGAACAGTAGCCCATTTTTGCACCCCGGCCCCGTGTTTTTTTGTTTTTCGACGTCTTGTCTAGACAGACGTCTGCCCATTTATGTGCAAATATCTCATAAAATAATAATAAACACATAAATTTAATATTAAAATTTATTTATATATGTGTATTAAGTAAATATATTAAGTAGGTTACTATATTTATTAAATAAACATTAATTAAATCCAGTATTAATTAAATGTATATTTATATTCATATATCAACGTGTTTATAATAAAGTAATATAATTTAATACATAAATATAGGGTTATTTATATATCTGTTTGGAAGGGATTTAATGATATACTAATACACATACCATACTTAATATAGGTCTTTTATCTTAATATATTAAGTCAATATTAAAAAAATTTTAAAAGTAATTTTAATATAATTAAAATGGCACTAATTCCGGACTGAGACGGGGTTGATAAGGAAAAGATTGGGCACGTGGACGGTTGGGGATTAGACCGTCTGGAGAAGTAGGACAAATCGTCTCCAAAAGAGACGATTTTGCCGACTAAGGTCTAGGACCCCCAAAGGTATGCCAAAAGTTGACGTCCCCAGGCAGATTAATCGGGTCGTAACGACCCAATTAATCATTTTAATTACATAAAAGACATCATTTGGACTGGTACAGCTACCGGTTTACGGTAGCCGTCTCAAGTTAAAATTTCATTGGCTAAATTAAGGAATGACAGGAACACCGGTCTGAATTAAATTGTTTATGATTGGCCGGAGACCGGGGGTAAAATGACCTGACTAAAAACGCAGTTCAGTTTGACTGCGGCAGCGAAGAGACCGGTTGCAGACCGGCTCTCTGTCGCTTAAGTTAGTATTAGAAGTTTGTCATGTATTACTAATTTTAATTTCCTTTTTTCTTTTGCGTTGGTTTTCTGGTGGATGGCCGTGCGAATGCACGATGGATGGACAACGGAGAACACAGTACGAAAGTATGGGTTATGAGTACCTGATGGCCACGGATTGGTATTTGTCAGCGGTGAAAGGAGGTTGATTTAGGAGTACGTTCCAGTAACTAATGGGTGCCCTTCGTTCATCAGATAAGTACTTGTTTCCGTCGCCCGTCCGTAGCAGTGGTCCGACTATAGAAAACTCATTGGAAGTTTTTGTTTGCAGGCCGAAGTCATTCTGACCCTTTGGTCATGAGTTTAGGAAAACAAATCACTACACTCGCGAACAGCGATTTTAGATGATTTTGAGTCGAGTTAGGAGTTAAAACTTGAGAACTGAGGTTAAACAACCTTTCTTGATATTTACACTTAGGACAAAAGGTACCATCCTTAGCGAACTTTTTGATTTAGAGCTTTACTAGGTAACGCTATACATGATTTTACATATATTCTGCACTGTATGCATGCTTTTACGAAATCGTACCCTGAACTTTTATTAATAGAAGCTCAAGATAGCTAAACTTACTATGCAAAATCCCCTTAATCCAGAGTTGGTAAATTTGATTGCAAACGGCAATCTTTATGTGCAAATTTTGGCAATATCGCGAGACGCGATGTCGCCGTCTGTCTGGTCTTGGCCCATCGGACTAGTTTTGAAAGGACTGGTAACCTGGCCCTCAGAAATCGGAACTATAGGTCGTGTGCAAATTTTCACAGAGAAAGGCTGACACAATTTTGAGGAACTGCAAAGTTTGGTTTGCGATACCATTTTATTGGGGTAGGCTAAGAAACTCGTGCGAAGCCGACGAACCGAGCAATTCGGGACCGTAAACTTGATAAAATATTATAAGTAAAGTTCATTACGGTTGCAATGACCATCGGATTCCGTGATACGGACCATTCTCTACAGTTAGAAATTGCTACAAGTTGACAATAATTTTCCTAGGGATTGAGACATTTACGGAGCGTCTTTTTGATGGCTCTGGCACGAAAATTTACTTATTCTAGGACAAGTGCCGATGCTGTGCGAGCCATGGTTATCATTTAATTTATACGCTGAATCGAATTCAGTTAAATCAATTCTAACACATGCCCCCATGCCCTGAAGATGATATCACATTATGCATTTGTATGATACATCTATACAACTTAGTTAGAACAACCGGTGATGAGAATTTGCTTCAAATAGCGCTTTGTGATTCCTCTCGCAAAAAAATAAAAATAAACACAAAAAAAAAAAAAAAAAAAAAAAAAAATTCAAAATACCCAAAACACAAACAAAAAACAAACACACCCAATATATATTTGTTGTAGTTTGGGTCATTCTCCTTGTTTTTTTAATCTGGAAATCAATTAGCAATAAATATATATATAGTAAACTCGGGTAATTCCCGACGATTTTCTTCTTATCGTCGTTAAACGGAGTTGGCGAGTCCAGTGACTCATCGGGATCTAAGGTACATGACGCTATATTGTTTATTTCAATTAATATATATTTGTTGTAGTTTGGGTCATACTTGTTTTTTTCTAATTTGAAAATCAATTAGCAAATATATATATATATATATAGTAAAATCGGGTAATCCCGACAATTTCTTCATCGTTGTTAAGCGACCCGAGATTACCGCAGTTTTACCACATGCACCTATTTTGGTGCAACGCATAAATTAAACGATGGATGACAAATTCCACTGAACTCAACGCGAACCAAGTTATCCGAGGGAATATCAACACGGAAAATAATGAGATGATTTGCATTTTAGTACGATTCCTTAACGATCGAAGTATAAAAATCATACATCTCAATTTTTTATGCTTGCCTCATCTTAGTCTGAAATGAATCAAACCGAGTGAATATAAAACCGTAATAGACGATTCATTTTTAGTACGATCCTTGACGATTGAAGTATAAAAATCATAGATCTACCACAATCATGCTTGTCATTTCTTAATCCCAAACAAGTCAAACCGAGTGAATATATAAAAACGGAAAATACCGAGACGCATTCTTTATAACGATTGCTCTTGACGATCGAAAGTATAAAATCCATATTTCTCACAATCACGCTGCCTCATCTTAGTCCGAACCAACTCACCGAGTGGAAATTACACTGAAAAATAGTGAGATGATTTGGATTTAGTACGATTTGCTGTGACGATCGAAAGTATAAAATCATAGATCTGAAATTATGCTTGCTCTCATCTTAGTCCGAGTTTAAAAAAGTTTAAACCGAGCGAATATCAACACGAAAATAGTGAGACTGATTGATTCTAGTACGATCTGTGACGATTTGAAGTATAAAAATCATAGATCTACACAATCATGCCTTGCCTCATTATTAGCTCCGAAGCAAGTCAAACCGAGCCAACAAGAAAAAAACGGAAAAACGAGATGATTGATTTTAGTACGATCTTGACGATCGAACTATATATGATTGTGGTAAGATCTATGATTTTTATATTCTTGTGTCTATTCTTAGTAGAAAACCCCGGGGAATCTTTTAAGTCATTGGCTAGAGGGTTCCGCTGACGTAGAGGAGACTGTTGGCAAGACGTCCTCTATTTGGGTAGCTGGGCGAGGCCGGTCTTTTTGTCAATTTTTTTCAATTTTTGCCAATTACACCCCAAATTTTTGTTAAAATTTCTTCGCCTTGCGCATTCCAGGGGGTGGGAAAACATGGATTGGGGCTTCTACTTAGGAGGAGCCCCCAATTCCGCCCCCCCCCCATCGACACTAATGTTTTAGTTCAAAACATAAGGCGATCCTTAAAATTGGGTTTAACTTAACATTACAAAAAATTCGCTTTTTGTCCTTGTAACTCATATTGAGAGATTTTTCCAACGTTTGGCTTAATGTGTCAAAGTAAGCGCATTCACTGTGCAGCTTTCTTTGTCTGTATAAGAAGTTTCCTCAATTTCAATTTTCTTACCTGCAAATTTTGAAAAAAATCTGTAAAAAATTATATTTTACCGTTTAAATTGCATTTCTGAAGCTAAGTTGAAAGTACCAAAATTGAGTTTGGTGTTTTCATGGATCAAATGTGTATTAGCCTTGTTATATATGCAAGGATTTAAGGAGGTCCTGAGTTCTTTTATTATATATAGCATTTGTTCAGGACACGTTCTTATTATATTTACACTGTTCTTCCCCTGAACCATAGGTGTCGATGGGGGGAGACTGAAGAGTGGATACGCCCTTAAGTAATTTTATTGGTTACTCCCGAACTATATTTGGACAGCACTCGTACGCCCTCCTCCTTTCCCTACCGTATGCTAAAGCGCTCCGCCCACATAAAATAAAAAAACATCGAAAATTACCACTCACTCCCCACCCTCAACCCTCCCCCACCCCTACCCCAACCATCCTACTTCTTACCCAGCCAGTCTCAGGCGACATCACATCTCAAGACAGGCAAAAAGCAGCGCTAGCTAAATTCCAATCAAGTTCCGTTTCTCACGCCGCAATCATCGCAAACGCAAAGCATCAAACTCAAGCATCAAAAAAAAAACTCGCGCTCAATCAGCATCTTCTATCGAAAAATCAAAATCAACAAAAAAGCACAATACAGAATAGTCAGATTTTCAAATCAACAGCAATCAAGAAAACCGATCTCGGCCAAATACGAAAACCAAGGCCTATCAACAACACTCGCAGCAGATCATAGAAGTCTTCATTCACCGGAGCCAATGGAAAGTGCATACAGACAGACAGACGTGTCCATACAGCGCATCAAAGCAAACTCAGGCAAACCTCTATCAGCCTAATCAAAGCACAATCTCCGAAGCGCAAAAACAAAAAAAATCAAAAAGGCTCAAAAAAGAAAAAAAAAAAATACAAGTTGTTTCACGCATTATAAAGAAAGCACAGACAACAGTCAAAAATTCCGCACAAATACAAAATAACTCGCAGTTCCCAACCGCACAATCGCCATCAAAAACATCACCCCAAATAAATTTACATAAAAAATAAAATTGTTAAAATAGCATAAGCCTTTATAGCTCATGCATGGAGCAATCTTTTCATAACAAAGCTCAAAAGTCAGATCGTGAAGGAAATGGGCATACATGCCGTTCAAATAAGCAAGCTATGCATTCACAAATAATGCGCCCATCAACTCAAAATTTGTTACATAAGACCCTCCAGTTTATTGTGCTCCCCTCCAGTTATAAGGCCCCCTCAGAAGAGGTTCCCCTCATCAAGTCCGCTCCATTAGCCTCACCCAGCCCCCAAAGCCCCTCCAAAATCCCTCTCTCAACTCAATCTCCCCAACCAAAAAAAAAAAAAATCAACCAAAGGGAAACAAACAAAGCAAATAAAAAGAATACAGGCAACAAATACATCAAGCAATAAATGAGCAACAGCATCAAAACATAAAAAATGATCGCGCATAAACAGAAAATATCAAATCAACGCTTTTAAGCAGAAAATAATAAGCAAACATATCAAAACGCAAAAACAATAATAAAACATAAAACTCCCTCAAATAATCAAGAAAGCGCAATAAGAAAACAAGCATACAATATAAGCGCCAAAAAAACGAAGAGGAATCAAAAAAGAAAATAACAAAGTATGCCAAAACTACAAACCCCAAAATACATTATGCAATAGCTCAGAAACCCAATTCAAAGCCCACAATCGCACACTCAAAACAGCAAAAAACAAGCCTATGCAAAAAAAACGCAACAAAAGCAAATAAAATCAAGATCGCACAATATCAAACATCACCAGTCATCATCAAGCTCAAACAAAAGGAAAAAATACAAGCGCAATACCCAAAATCAACAAGCAACCAAACAATTCTCAAAAACAAAAACCAACCCACAAAACCAAACACCAAAAAAAACAGCAGCGCACATACGGAACCTCAACAAAAAAGCGAAAAAAAAAGAAAAAAAACAAAAAAAAAAAAATAATAGAGCTTTGTTCACATAGAAACAAGATTCGACCTACCAATACAGCATGAGCCTAACAATAAAAACAGGCCTTAAATGCATAATTTTAACACAAATTTCAAAATATTTTTTATCGTAAAATATGTTTAATCTCTGGGGTGATGCCTTTTTGATGGCGATTGTGCGCCGCATTAACAGGGAATACCGACGTTATTTATAAGTATTTGGTGCGGAATTTTCATGACCATCGTCTGTCTCAGTAGGCTTCAATCTTTATAAATGCGTGAAACAAACTTGTATTTATAATACCTCTTGCTTTTTCATCCATTTGAGCACTTCTGTTCACAGAAGTTTTCCAACACATCTTCAGTGGTGTTTCTGCAACCAAGCTTCCAGGAAGATTGTGCCAATTCTGATTAAAGGCTGATACAGACCGGTTATGCCTCGAAAAGTTTGCTGTTCGACAATGCGCTGTATCCGGACACGTCCTGTCACCTAGTCCTGTAGGTGTTGCAACTATTCCAAATTGGCTCCCGGTGAAATGAAGACTTCTATGATCCTGCTGCGAAGTCAGTTGTCTAGAATAAGGCACTTGGTTTTCGTAATTTGGCACGAGATCGGTTTTCCTTGAATTGACTAGTTGATTTGAAAAATCTGAACTATTAACTGTAATTGTAGCTTGTTGTTGTTGATTATTGACATTTTTCCGATCAAGAAGATCCGTCATCGATTGAGCGCCAGAGTATTTAATTTTTTCGGATCGCTTAGAGCCTTTAGACCAATGCTGTTGCGTTTGCCGATGATTGCGGCGTGAGAAACGGAAACTTCGACAATTGGACAAATCTTCAAAGCTAGCGCTGCTCTTTTCAGCCTCGTCAAACTCTGACGATAGTGATGTCCGCCTGAAGACCTAAAACAGGCTCAGGGTACAGATGTCTATGGCCTATCGGCTTTAGGGCGTAGCGGGTCGGCCGGGAGCGGTTGAGGGTGGGGACTTGCACGTGGTAAACCTACTCCCTTCCCCCACCGATGACCTCTTTCATTCTTGCTAATTTCACCCCAATTTTTGCTAAAATTCGTGGGCGGAGCGCCTTCGGCGTGCGGCGGTAGTGGCAGAAGGAGGAGGGCATAGGGAGTGCTGTCCAAATATGGTTCGAGAAAGAGTAACCAATAAAATATACTTAAGGGCGTATCCACTCTTCCATCTCCTCATCGACACCTATGGTTCAGGGAAGAACAGTGTAAATATAATAAGAACGTGTTGTGAACAAATATTATATATGATAAAAGGACTCAGACCTCTTTAAATCCTTGCATATATAACAAGGCTAATACACCGTTGATCCATGAAAACACCAAACTCAATTTTGGTACTTTCGACTTAGCTTCGCAATGCAATTTAAACGGTAAAATATAATTTTTTACAGGATTTTTTCAAAATTTGCAGGTAAGAAAATTGAAATTGAGGAAACTTCTTATACAGACAAAGAAAGCTGCACAGTGAATGCGCTTACTTTGACACATTAAGCCAAACGTTGGAAAAATCTCTCAATATGAGTTACAAGGACAAAAAGCGAATTTTTTGTAATGTTAAGTTAAACCCAATTTAAGGATCGCCTTATGTTTTTGAACTTAAAGCATTAGTGTCGATGGGGGGCAGGCGGAGTTGGGGGCTTACCTCCTAAGGTTCGGAGACCCCAATCCATGTTTTCCCCACCCCCTGGAGTGCGCAGGGCGAAGAAATTTTAGCAAAAATTTGGGGTGTAATTGGCAAAAATTGAATAAAATTGACAAAAATGTCAGCGGGGGTCTACTCCAGCTACCCCAATAGAGGACATCTCTTTGCCGACAGTCTTACCTCTACGTCAACGGAACCTCTCACCAATGACTTAAAAGATACCGTTTTCTACTAAGATGACGCAAGAATATAAAAATCATAGATCTACCACAATCATATATAGTTCGATCGTCAAGGATCGTACTAAAATCAATCATCTCAGTATTTTCCGTTTCTATATTCACTCGGTTAACTTGCTTCGGACTAAGATGAGGCAAGCATGATTGTGGTAGATCTATGATTTTTATACTTCGATCGTCACGGATCGTACTAAAATCAATCATCTCACTATTTTCCGTGTTGATATTCACTCGGTTAACTTGGTTCGGACTAAGATGAGGCAAGCATGATTGTGGTAGATCTATGATTTTTATACTTCGATCGTCACGGATCGTACTAAAATCAATCATCTCACTATTTTCCGTGTTGATATTCACTCGGTTAACTTGGTTCGGACTAAGATGAGGCAAGCATGATTGTGATAGATCTATGATTTTTATACTTCGATCGTCAAGGATCGTACTAAAATAAATCATCTCGGTATTTTCCGTTTTTATATTCACTCGGTTAACTTGGTTCGGACTAAGATGAGGCAAGCATGATTGTGGTAGATCTATGATTTTTATACTTCGATCGTCAAGGATCGTACTAAAATAAATCATCTCGGTATTTTCCGTTTTTATATTCACTCGGTTAACTTCGTTCGGACTAAGATGAGGCAAGCATGATTGTGGTAGATCTATGATTTTTATACTTCGATCGTCACGGATCGTACTAAAATCAATCATCTCACTATTTTCCGTGTTGATATTCCCTCGGATAACTTGGTTCGGGTTGAGTTCAGTGGAATTTGTCATCCATCGTTTAATTTATGCGTTGCACCAAAATAGGTGCATATAGTAAACTCCGGTAATCTCGGGTCGCTTAACAACGATGAAGAAATTGTCGGGATTACCCGAGTTTACTATATATATATATATTTATTGCTAATTGATTTTCAATTAAAAAAACAAGGATGACCCAAACTACAACAAATATATATTAATTGAAATAAACAATATAGCGTCATGTACCTTAGATCCCGATGAGTCACTGGACTCGCCAACTCCGTTTAACGACGATAAAGAAATTGTCGGGATTACCCGAGTTTACTATATATATATTTATTGCTAATTGATTTTCAATTAAAAAAACAAGGATGACCCAAACTACAACAAATATATATTAATTTAAATAAACAATATAGCGTCATTTACCTTAGATCCCGATGAGTCACTGGACTCGCCAACTCCGTTTAACGACGATGAAGAAATTGTCGGGATTACCCGAGTTTACTATATATATTTATTGCTAATTGATTTTCAATTAAAAAAACAAGGATGACCCAAACTACAACAAATATATATTAATTTAAATAAACAATATAGCGTCATGTACCTTAGATCCCGATGAGTCACTGGACTCGCCAACTCCGTTTAACGACGATAAAGAAATTGTCGGGATTACCCAAGTTTACTATATATATTTGTTGCTAATTGATTTTCAATTAAAAAAACAAGGATGACCCAAACTACAACAAATATATATTAATTTAAATAAACAATATAGCGTCATTTACCTTAGATCCCGATGAGTCACTGGACTCGCCAACTCCGTTTCGGCCAGCGGCACCGTTGGTGACGGATGTTTGACGGATATTATTCCTTCTTCCGCAGCGCGAAATATTTACATAATCTCGGCGTTGTTGTTTGATTTGAAAACGGAGCCTGTCATCAAAAGCGCCGCGTTCCTGCTGAGCCTGATGTTGTAGCGGATTTAAATATAGCTGGTTGTCGATCAGATTAATTGTTGTTGAAACCCGCTCTTGTCCAATATCTTCTTCATCTTTGCGAATGATTCGTTTAAAAACTGTGTGGTGGTTCGACGGTACGTGATGACGCGGTCGTACAGATTCTCCATACTTATCAATAGCCTCTAAAATAAAATTACAACTGTGTGTAGAAAACATCATAAAAGTACAACTTAAAGTATTGAAAGACAGATTTTAGATAATTTTAATGAGAAATGCAAAATATAACCTCTCTATGAGACGTTCTCTTAACACATTGTCTGCGCTTAACATAGCTGCATTCAATGTAGCAAGAATTAATTCATAATTGAGCAGGCAAAATTTATAATTAAGGCTCAATCGAAACTCTTAGGCACTCATACATTTTATGCAATCTTATGCTACGATTTTTTCCAATTCTGCTCAAATATTTTCCAGTTTTGCCAAATATCCTAAAATTTTTCACGGAGGAGGTGTGGGAGGGGCGGAATTTTAGGGACAGCTCCACTATGCGCAGATATTGTTCTATTGTATGGAAAAGAGAACCTTAGAACTGAAGGTTCGGCGGGAGAGAGCAATTTTAGGCTTTAATATAATGCTCATATGAGGACTTTAGCTTATTCTAATATAAGGCTTAGGTTTAGCCGAACTGCAGCGAGAATTGCATGTCATGCACTTCGTTTACGCCTCTAAACGGCTGCATCGCCCACGTCATATACTTTTCAACAGTACATCTAGACACTTCTACACAACACTAGATAACACAATTACACCACACATTATCATTACAACATATTCGCGAATATTCCTGCAAATGAACGTAGCTAGCAAATCAATTAGAGCTGCTCGCCGATTGCGCTCGCCGCAACATCGTGCATTTCGTTTGCTCGTTTAACGACTGCATCACCCAGGTATGAATTGATATGAGTCATGCTCACAACGGATCAAACTATAATCGCAGCCGTAGTAACTTATGGGATCTTAAGAACTTTTCACTCGCATTTATTTCATGCGGACAGCTAAAACGCGCTCCTGGAAAAATAAAAATATTCATATATATTTTTAGTATTTTATTTATAGACAGTAAATGAGAGGTTTGACAAATAGAAATAGACTACAAAATGCAACGAAACGATTCTTGAATTTGTAAAAGAAAACTGTGAAACTGTGAACACTATGAGACTTTCGCATCTAATGGTATGTCGCCATGCCTTTCTCACGTATCATGCATTTCATGGACTGCAAAGGTTCCCTCCTATGTTTCTTCCGGGGGTGGGGAGGACACTTTGCACCCCATGAAGCAGTGATTGACGAACGTAGCTTTAACAAAACACAGGGCTAGAAAATGGACTTGGGACACAAGAAATATATACAGAGAACAATGCGAAACGTACCATGACATAGTTTTAGGTTTGATATGCTTAAGCTGATGAGTTTCATACACTTCAGTAAAGTATGTACTATCATCATATTGTACATTGACTCATTGACTGAACATTTAGGTTTACCTACATCAGGCAAAAAGGCTCGATTGTCACTATAGGTAAATATGCCATGGAGCCAAGTTTAAATAAAACCTACAAGCGTTTTCTCACATTTAAAAGCGCTAAAATGAAAGGAAAGTTTCTTCTGTCGGAAGTTTAGGCTTGAAACCAAGAACTATAGTATGATTGATAGACAAATTAAGCAACAGCTATAATTACTACAACTGAAGCTCCAATGTGACGCAGCTAAAATCAAAAGGTTCTAGTTTCACTTATATACTATGCAGCTGTTTTCAGGCACCCGTGAGAGATTTTGAAACTAAAGGCAGTCGGGTGGCAGGAAAGGATAGTATAAATACATGTGAAATAAATCCTCTTAGAAATCAATATTTGGGAAAGGCTAGTCGAATCAAAGTGTCCACATTTTTTCTGGGAGTGCGGAGGCACAACCAATGTCATGCCCCTACAGTTGGGAAGGGAGGATGGTATATATAAAATGTTCCCGGGTCTCTAGTTGGTTCCAACTTGATATTTATGACTACATATTATATATCAGATTTTATAGATCTAATGCCCAAATTATAATGTTTGGAACCACTTTTACCGTTGTCATTCGTCAATGCTAAATTGAGCAACTCGATAGCAACTAAATGAACAATAAAGCAATACAACGGTGTTCGGAGTAGATCATAGTGATCGATGGAGAATTTGATACAAATAAAGCAACATTTTTCCAATTTCCGACGGTCGACAACCAATTCAGTAGACCGACAAGACGTTGTTGTTTGGCATTGTGGTTGTTGACGCAATTCAGTGACTAGAATCTGTCGAAAGCGATGGATATCGAATACCTGAAATGATAGTATCTAACGGTAAAGTATTTGATGCTCACACGCAAATAGATATGAAAATCTGTGAAACCCGCTAAATGTTTAAGGTGCATATGTTGTTAGTTTCATATCCTAAAAATATCTATAGAGAACGCATGCGTGCTCCACATACTAGTAGGTCCTTGAGAGCACACAGGTGCGCCCCAATGTTGGGTTGCTGACTAGGTTGAGCTAGGAATAAGTCACAGCTTAGGCCGGATAGAAGGATCCACCTGGTAGTTCATAAAGTTTGCCCGAGCATTAATATATTAATTTACTATTTGGATTCTTAGATACACCTTGTCAATTCAAATAATTCATTTACGTTACTGCCGTACTATTATTTATCTTAGTAATACTAAATTAGGTACTTATTATATTTCTTTAGTAAGTGAAGTCATAGGTCCTGAAAATTATCGTTGGGAAGTTGATATAAATTTATTAATGTCTGCTGTTTTTGTTCTGACCGACGCTCCGAACACGGGTAACGGAAGTACATGGGTGTCGCAAAGATCAACAAGATGTAAAACACGCAAAGTCGATATAATCTTTCACAGTATTCTCGACCTGTGAAAAGCCATTAGGGAATTGATTACAGTTTTGGTGTGGAGAATCGCACGTCCAGAGAATAATCAAAAGGCGATTACCGTGACTGCTGAAAACGTGTTCACTGTTGGCAAAGCATCGTCCGAAATCAAAGTAACTTTAGATGGTAAACCATTCACCAGCGATTTAGTTATCGGTAATGAGATAACAATAATGTTTCCTGAAACTTTCAATCACCAAAACTTTTCAGCAGACGACTTAGTGTCAGTACCTTGGACATATAAATGAAATCTGGACTTTCACATATTCGTTTCAGTAGATCATCGGCATGGATGTCCTACCGCTAATTGGTATAGCTATGCACAAGTTATCAGAAATATCAGCTGCTCGTAGATGTGGTACCACACCAGCTGGTAAATGCGGGGTCTAATAAACTGTAGCTTGTAAATAGCCTGAAGAGGCAACTTATTATTAGACTACTACATATTAGGGCGTCGCGAGCGTTGCTTATTGAACAAAATTCTTATTCTATCTTAAGCTCCTGTCCTAAACTTTGATTGATACCATCACATAAGTTTATCGTTGAAAAGTTGAGATTTTCGTATGTATTTGGACTCGTTTCGCTCAAATTCTGATTACTAAAAAAGTAGCCTCTATTTTCCAGATTATATCGAGCTACATTAGGTTTATAGCTATGATCCTTCGTAAATGCACTACATGCATACTAGAGAATGCATTAAAATCCACAGGCATTAAAAGCTGGATTATTTTATGAACAAAATAAGTTCGCAAATAATTCTGTCCTCCTCTAAACGTTTGAAGTTTAATGAACGAAATCATTCTGTATAACCCTATATCTACGAGTATAGAGCTTCTCAACCCATTATTGAATGAGAAAAATCACGAAGTATGTGCGGAGACCGAACTACACTACTATATCATAATTTAGGCTTAACAATACTTGATGGAGTCTAAATAAAAAATGGATGTCCCTAGTTTGAAATAGCGCATAGATAAGATTAATCTTTTTAAATCATGCAATGTTTAGAAAAAGTGATCTTGTCATTTATTTCTGCCACAAAATTAGAAAAAATAGAAAAATTCTCTAAATGTGAATTAGATAACAAATAAGTATTAGCTGTACTTTCCAAAATTCACAACTTTGCATTTATCAGGACATAACTTAAGTTGTCTACTCCACAATTTTATCTAGACGATATGGCGTTTCGTGTAATATTGTGTCATCAATATTATACGCAATTAAAAGTTTCGCATCAGTTGCAAATAACTTGAGTTAAAATTTTAGTTAAACTTGCATTTTAGACATTAAATTCAAGTCAGGAATAATATTGGTTCAAAACAGCTACTTTGCGGTGCACCAGAAATAACTGCAGCTTCATCCGATTTTGCGTTATCTGTAGTAATGAACCGTTATCTATCGCATAAATAATCCAGAAACCAATAAAGATATTATTACTAAGTACTAATACCAAAAGCTGCTAATATTTGAATTCATTTTGCAAATCAAATATCTTAGAATTGTCTAAAAAAATTGTGTTAACTAATTTTCTTTCGTCTGTATTTTTCGATAAAATATTGTAAGATTCAAATATGCGAATATTGTTAGAGCGGATCTTTATAAAACCAAATTGATTTTCCGTAAGTAATGCTCCAATGTGTCTCCAATCTGCTAATAAAAATCTAGACCATCACATACAATTATTTCAAAAGGTTCATTCCGTGGGCATTAAATGTTAACAGACCTATTATAATAATTAACATTGGGCTTAATTCCTTTATTTATAAATGGGAGTAATTTTAACTACTTTAAATAATTCTTTAGGTATTTTACGTCAAAGAACAGGTAAGATACTTAAAGCCATACAAGCGAAGAATGCGGTTGAGCAATAGAGTAATGCGGCGTTTACGTTATAAAGGACTTCCATGTGAAAGTTTTGTACCCCAATGGTCTAGACCACACCATCCAGTGGTATACGGTATATACCTATACTATGTAATGCAAAAGATGATGTATGAGGGACCATTAACGTAGCTATCGTGTCGTAATGTACGTATTGTTTTTACCGACGGTGTAAGGACACCATACACAAACCCATTATACATAGCGTGTAAATAACAGCATGGTGTAGCTAACGCCACATAAAATTTATGGTGTAGGCTACACCACACTATTACCGACAGAACACTGTCTATGTATACTATCTGAAAATATTATCACAAACACCATGGTGTCACAGACACCATATAATTGATGGTGTCAGAGACACTCAGGGTGGACAAAACTTTCACATGGGGCTCCTTTATAACGCAAACGCTGCATAAATAGGAACACCATCAACTCCTACTGGATCCCCAGCTTAAGAAACGACGGATAACCCATAATACTATTTTGTAGCTAACACATTGTTCACTAGTTGTGCTTTACTTAAATTCTTTTTGATGAACGTCCAATGATCTAAAGGTGCGACACAGGCGGTTCAAACAAATTTCCATTCGTTTCTCAATAAATATCTTCCGACATTAGTATATAATCGCTATTTTCATATAGCTACGTTTTGGTTTTTCCTGATCGGTTTTTGTTTTTTTTCCAAATATGAAACAATAGTTAGAGTCGAATAGTCGGGCCTCAAACTAACCGAGTTATGACCGAGTT
>JASANE010026857.1:0-17571 GCA_030248225.1 Trileptium ribeirensis
GAATACTGTACGATTCAGACGAAGAATTGTGTACGCTACACTTATAGGTTGGCTTGTTAGCTAACTTTGACTAGGAATCGGGAAACATTACAAATTTCGCCATGCAAATATCCAAAAGATGTGGATCCGGAACTTCGATTGCGTCAAAAATTAGTCGGAATCAGTAATTCCGGTTACTCTCTGCTGGTTACCTATGTTTTTGAATTTGGTAAAAAATGGTTTTAAAATGTGTTCATGAGACCGGAAATAAACATGCAACGCTATCCCTTTAAGCGGTGGAGGTATGGTGATATTGAAATAATTTTCAAACTTAACGTCTGTATGAAGCGTTATTACAGTGCTTACCTACGTTGTAAGTTTTGTCTGTATAGGAATAACGTGATTCCATGACACCCGAAATACACACTAATTTTATATCTATCTTCATAATCGCTTAGGATGGAGTTAATGTAAGTGACGTTGGGCTCATTTTATAGAGAAGTTGAATCTCTATATAGTAACGTGTGACGTGCTATTACGGCATGTTCCAGGATTAGGTAACAAATAATTGTATCAGAATAAGCCAGCGAGACACAAAATCACGAAAATCGGTTATGAAGATCTATGTGAGATATCAAGTTCACTTCGAAGAGCGATTGAAGTTCCAAATACCTGCGCATAATATGTTGATACTGTGGTTACATACGTTCTTGTGGATCTTCATAGATTTTAAAGTGGGTCCTTAAATCTTTAGACCCCATTATTATTGCAATTGTTTTAGCAATATACGTAAGAGAGGGTTCTTTTATATAGCAAGCTAAACACCTTGTAGCCACGTGACGTGGATTGCCACCGGTTGGTTACATAGCTACGTAAAAACTTTTCACTGCACATATTTTTTCTAACAACATCGTATATTATTGTGCATGTCGCGAAATATGCTGCGTGATACAAATAAGTTAGGAAACGTCTTGCGACGAAACTAGCTTTATATTTAACTATGTCATGCGTTTTCACCACATTATTGTATGTACTGATACCTTAAAAATAAAAAACTTGACCACGACAAGTCTAGTATTCCTAATTTTAACCATCACAATGTACCTGAATTCTCTTAGCAGGAATACATGTATGTTAGCAAAAGTGGTTGATCTATTTTTATTTTAGCTAATAACTGCGGTTGGAGGCATTGTTGGTGCATCAGTTGCTTTGCTTGCCACAACAAGCGCCGATCTTGGTTCACCTAATTGGGTATTGCCATTTACGGCTGGCGGATTTTTGAATATAGCTTTAGTACAAGTGCTTCCAGAACTGCTGGAAGAAAGTGATTCCAAGTGAGTTTGAACATCGATGATTGTGTGTGTAATAAATAAGGCTACTCCATTATGATCGAAAACTTCCCCATTCAACCATTTCTCCACCCGCACTCACTAAAATACCTCATGTCAGTCTTCACCCAATTCCTGAAGAATCTCCACGTTGATATTGCTTCATATTGTCCAGGGTACAAGAAATTGATATAAGGCGTGGGCAAGTGCTTTGGGAGTAATGTCGGGGTGATTTAATAAAGCAGTTACGGCCCTTAATAATACAGTCCAAAAACGAACCGGATAATACAATTTTTAATCGTGCCAAAAATTTGCCCATGCAGAAGCCACTTTTTCGCTGAAGATTCCGCCAAGAATGAATTTGATTACTTCATTTCATTGGTCTGTGAAAATGCCATTCAATGTGTCGTTTACGTTTGGAATTTACTCATTCTGACGATTTTGTGGTTATATTGAAATCGAAATTCCCTGAATATTAGTACGCATTCAGTCCACAACTGTGTGCCGTCGGGGCTTCCGGATGCACCAACAGCTAAATCTTTTCTGGTATTTTGGCTTCCATAATTTCAGCCGCTCTAGTTGATTTTATAACCTGAATTAAACATATAAATTTCATGTGTACAAACTAGACTTTTTGAGGATAGTTGAGTTGTTTCGATTGGTTTTTTTAACTTTAGGCAAGCTACGGTTGCGGACAAAGTCAAGCTCAAAAAACGCGGTTTGACTCAAAGGAGACGGACAATTACACGGACATACTCAATTTAGCTTGAACGCGGGCGGACGTAATTGCATCCATCTTTAGAACACTGACTTTTTTGTCCGTGACTATAGCTATTTACTGAAAATTATTTGCAGAAATTGTATTTCTGAAATTTCACTAAACTTTTTGCGAAATTAAGCAACTTTATTTTGCGAAAATTTTCAAAATAGTTTATTATTGGAAGAGATGTCTATTTTGTTGCAGTCTTAAAACAAGAAACGTACCTGTTTCAATTTGTTTTAGTACGACTAAACCTACGATATTCAAGTAGTTTACCAATGGATTTAATGTCGCTGATCGCTGTTGTACTAAAAAGAACCCGGGCAATTTTAATTTTAGTGCAAAATTTGTTGAGTCTTTTCGGCTATATTCCCTAGCTTGGCGTACTGTCACGGCCAAAAATAAATGCAAAATAATCGACCGATTACGATTAAACGAAATTTCGAATAATAAAATGAAATTTTTTTGCCATAATATGGTTCTGGTTAAGATTTCTTATCGTCTCGATTCGCTGCTCAAATAGTACCAAAATCAGTGCCAGGTTGCTTCGGTGTTCGGCAGCTTATATTCGAGTATCTGTAGACGAATTATGCAAGCACGCCGTTTCGATCGACACTTCAAGCGAACGTCAAATATTTTAGCTACATGCGCGCCTTTATAATCGCAGCTAAGCACTAGTGTATCAGCAATACATAAGGGCTACTTGCTTGACCGTAATTATCGGTACTACAACATTTACATTCAAGGTCCTCCGTTTCTTTCTCAACAAGCAAAAAGACGAAATATTTCTAAATTTAGTAATTGCTGTTTAAATGAAAATCATATTTGCGAGGGCCATTTTTAAGGTTGTAGGTTGCTACTTCTTGCGGTACTACCGCGCAACTATCATTCCTGGATTCTGACAGGATTACGCAAACGTGGCTCGGAAACTCGCAGCAGTTGTGTGCCCGAGGAATAAGGGGACAGCAAAATTCAGGTCACAGGATAAGAAATTTTTTCGTTCATTCAGAAAGACTTCTACATCAGTAGAAACTACTGAAAATTAAGCGACAGGACGCAATACGCTATCAATGTTACATTTTTTGTTGTCGATATTCTTTTATATTTTCAATCTTCAGCAGGCGTGAAAAAATTTCGGGGCCGGAGTTTTGCCAGTTTAGGTGTGGTGTTTTAGGCGGAGGTCACCAAAAGGGCCCGCAATCACCCTGATAAGGAAAGTGTCCTATCGCCTTTTCCTGATGCACGACCGCTGTTTTTGCACTGTGCGGCAACTTCGAAAACATAGAGATGCACTGTAATTCTTTGTTTATAAGTTAATTGCCAGAATACCAGAAACAGTCAGATTTTTCCTGTTTTTTTTCTTACCGCACTCCAGTCGGTAAGTTATGAAGCAGACAAGGCATTTCGTGTAAGATTGTATATTGAGAGTTTGAGCCAACGATTCAGTCGGCGTGTTCGGTCGGCAAAATGTCTCAAGAACAATGTATAGCAGCAGCAACCGAAACTTAATTTAATACACCAGAATCGTGAAGTCGTGCTTTGAAGGTTGAGGTGGAAGGCGCCTCAACCACGTATGCCGGTAAAGAGTTCCAGCTTCTGATTACACGATGAGTAAAGAAATTGTTTCTACAATCAAGCCTTGCTGTTGTGGGAAATGATTTCAAAGTAAGGTGGTGGCCGTGTCTCCTTGTTGTATCAGTCAACGCGAACATGTTGCTCCAATCATAATCAACTTGATTTGTCATCATTTTGTGAAACAGAATCGGATTGTGACGAAGGCGAAGTTGTTTTAATGTTTGAAGTTGGAAATATTCCAGGCGCTGCGGATAAGGCATTTGCCGGCACGGTCTATATAGTTTGATGCACGACGTTGGACCTTTCCCAGTTTGGAAACATCAGCTATGTGGTGCGGATTCCAAGCTGAACTTGCGAATTCTAGTTTTGATCGAACCAAAGAGTAATATACCGCCTTAAATGATTCACAACTCCAATGTCGAAATGATCGAGATATAAACGCCAGGAGCTTATTGGTGTTAGCCGTAATGCTATTGCAATGGTGATGAAATTTGAGGTTTGTGGACACAAGAATACCCAAATCCTTCATCACGGGTTTATCAGGTACGTTGCTGTCCTGAAGCGAATATACAGCTCTAGGATTACGGCTGCCGAAATGAAGACATACAGATTTACTGACGTTGAAGTCAAGAAGACATGTAGTTGCGTATAATTCCAGTGCGTGCAAGTCTCGCTGCAATGCTTCAATGTCAGTAGATTCCCTTCTTTTACAAATTCGCTTCAGTATTTTTGGTATCGTCGGCAAAAAGCCAAGTTTTCCGTTGAGCATGGCGATTATTTTAGCTTCCTGCGGCTTTTGTAAATTTTGTGCTGGGTTAAGTACACGTTATAGGTTTAAAACAGTGAAAACGATGCGTTTAATTTGTCGTTTACGTCCAATATGTAAGAAATACTTTTCTAAATTAATTATAATTTCTTGTTTACATTGTCAAACTTTTATGCGCAGCCCTAAATTAGTAGTTGCTGATCTGACGAAAACGATTTATAACAAAATTGTGAAATTCGATAAATTCATGGTAATGCTCTTCTTCTTTTATGTTTCGGTGACGTATAATACGCAAAATGTCGATAGGGTCCCTATGGCCAAAATGACCGACTTAATAGTGTTTAAATGGCGCCGATTTGTGAAGTTGTTGACAAGATATCACCGGAGCGCCGAAAATACAAAACCAATGCAAATTTTTCGTAACATAAAAACAAGTCAGTAAAAATCCATTATCCCGGTGATGAGTAATGTGTGACGCAGCCAGAGTAAAATGATTTTTGTGGACATTAACACGACACAGTTTTGAGAAAATTTCGCACACTTTTTTGTTACCTACATTCCTAAGAGGCTTCGCACTTCAAGGTTCTATTCCAGTAATCAAATATAAGTTTGCAACATTTAAGAGAAATCTTTAAGTCAGAAGTTTTTAATTTTGGAGTTTGGAGTTACCTTGGATTCTTATTCTTTTTTCGTATATCCTATATAATGAAAATGGAGACTGGTACTGGCAACCGCCCGAGTGAGTTGTTGCCCTGTACATCAGAGTGTCTCAGTTTATGCAATAGCAACATAAAATGTCTTGGATTTTAACCTTTTTATAATTTATGTACATTACTGTTTCAGAGAAAGTCTTATCCACACAGCACTTATATTTGTCGGGATATTCCTAATCGGAGCTGTAAATTCATGGACTTTTTGAATTCGAGCAGTTGGAAGTTATTGGTATGCAATAGAAATCGATCGCTCAACAGTATAAGAATATGCAGTTATATATAATTAAAATTTTTTTATTAGGTTTTTGGTTGTATTTATGTGATTTTAACTTTGGCTGGTTGACATAATTTTATCTGTAATATAATATATTGCTAAAGTGCTAGCGACTGTCGCGTCATGCGCGAGAGAGCAGCTCTCAGTTGTCGCGAATCCTGTATTTGCACTTCGGGCTTGTATTAGCCATAAATTGATAAATTTTTATCAAATGGTGGATGCATTTAAATAATTGTTTATCCATACCAAAAGTTATGAGGGCGTGCCCTTTAGTCGAATGCGGTGACAAAATGACAAAACATTTTTTAAAGGCTTTATGTCAAATCTGACCATATGGTTACCATCCTTTCACAGGCCATATCCCGCGGCACAAGCTTCGCATCGAAAAGTCGACCCTTGGCCAAGAAATACAGATTTTTCAAATTTCTGCTTCTTATTGCTTGTTTTTACATTACGACGAGTGTCTATTAGGTTACCAAGCACGCAGAATACGATGGTCTTGCTATCTAGAGCCCAACTTGACTATATTAAACTTGACTGTTTTACAGTCGACATTACGATTTCCAAAATGCAGTTAGTATTCATTTGTTGGTTATGTCTTGTGTATAAGGCATCAAGAATGGTATATATAGGGTTTTCAATACCTATTTTCGGCGGGTTGGTTATGCAGAATCTAGCAAGAATACTTCATGCCTTTTAATAATGGGTGTAAGGGCAACGAAATAGCTTGGCCAACTATAGTCTGTCTTCAGTATCGTGTTATGTGTTACGTACATGGTAACAAAAATGTTCAATGTGTAAGTTTCTTGACACTCGATACGATGGCTTGGTTATCTAGAGACTACCACGAATATTGCGTGCGTTTTCAGTTGTTTTTGATGGGTTTAGGGTTACAGAGATTTAGCGTCGAATGAAACACAAAGAGTCTGTTACAAGTTATTAGACAACATAACCACTTGATGAAACCACGCTCGCTTCGTCTCAATCTCACTTGCGAAATTCCATTAGTTTTTGCGAGTTTATTAATGTGGAATTTTGATCCATGGGCGGTTATTATTATGTATATCAAATCGTTACAGTCTTGTCATTTTCTAGGCTTTTCGACGGGTTTGCAAAAAATTTTATGTGTCTTTCGATCAGCGAATTTTTATTATTTATTTTGCTACGGCGATTTTGTTGCATTTTTATTTATTATCTGTACAACACTATATAATTATTGTTTTATAGTGCTTTGTGGTCACAAGAACAACGGCTAACGGGCTTAGGCTACTGCATTTACATACCGGTGTCTGACCTGTCCACAACTGTTCGGAAACTGTGTATGGGGGCATTCTCATTCTCGGGGAAAATTTCAAAGTGGATAGGAATAAATTTTGTTTAAAAATACTGCATATTTCCATACCTTCATGTTGTTTTACAGCCGTGCGTGTATCTTCAAGCTATAAAGCAACGTTTAAGCTTTAGAAATAGTGGTAATTAATGTTTAAAAACAATTTGCAAGCAAAAAACATAAATTTTCAGAAAGAAATTTTTAAATTTAGTTGAAGATGGGGTTTCGGCCTAGCGGAAGGGCGGACTTGGGGGAAATTCGCACGAAAGTGGGACGATTTGGGAAGTGGAGTCCCCGACCACCTCTCACCCCAGTGTGGGCAGGTCAGGTTGTTTATTTATCAATATTTATTTGTAATTATGTGTGTCACAGTTACAGACGGCTATAAAAGCAAATAGTTCGCGAAAAAACAGTGAGTAGTACAAATTAAATGGCTGCTATTGTTTTGTTAGCGGTTCCCGAACGCTTTGTTTTTAATTCTGTCTGTTACTGCATATCAAAATGTGTTTCTGAAAACTGACATCGATTGCGTTGCATTTTTTGGCATAATGGTGTTTTATAATAGTACACTCGTTTGTTAACTTTGTCGTATCGACGTTTTGGTGTTATTCAGTAATAATAGTTATTATTATTGTGTAACACTTCCAATTTATTGGTTTTAGAATCGTTATTTCGACAACGTGATACATGATACGTCATAAACCAAAATTGCATGTATATCATTTTGGTTCAGTGTGGCGTACTTGTTAAGCCGTCTGAGGCCTGTTTTGTATTTTGAATCAGCTATGTGAGTAGTATTCAACGACATAAGTATCTCAAATTTAACATAATTTTCATTCTACGATATTGCAAATCAAGAAAGGTTATAATGATATCTTAACATTGATTAAGTGAACATTTTATTTATGCGATAAATTCCAGATTTAGGTTCAGCTTCTTCTTCGCTAGTTTGGTACTATCAATGCTATTATCTTCACTATTGGCACTTTACTTATGTGATTATACGTTGAATATACATAATACTTTGCATTCGTAAAGTACTCACCAAACGTGACTATCGCATCTCGAACGAACTAATATCGAACTGATATTGAAATATTTTTAAACAAACGCACTAAAAATTCGAAATAAATCTATATCACTATTGTTGATTTGCCTTAACGCCTTAATGTACACTGCAGTCGACTTCAGCGCCCCTATCGGCAGGGGAATTGCCAAGGACCCTGGTCAATAAAAATAGCTTATTTCAACGTTCATAGATACATAGTTATGAAAATTTCCGCAACTTCTCTGTCTCCGGATAATTGTATCAAAAATTTATGAATGTATATTGTTTACAGTGTACATAGAAGGTGCGAAATTCGCCGAATTTATGGCACAAATTCATTCACATTACGAGATTCCTCACGGAATATATTTTTCAATGACTTGACGAAGATTAAAAAATGAGGCAAATGCAAAAAAGGGACTGCGTAGACCCTAGATACACTCTTTGACACCGGAACCTGACGACCTTACCCCACATGAACATGACTTGTCCCTCCATATTGTTAGGTCCTCCGGTTAAAACCCAATCATTTGCTTGTTCTCCCAAATTAAATCTCAGTGGTGTATATAACCCAGTCTAAAAATCCCAGCCACGTTCACGGTATTGAAAGCTCAGACGCCTTCCGAATGTTTTAAATAAACTAGTTCATCTGTGGCAATAATATCCATGTTGCTGGAGCTCTAGACCATTTTAATTAAAGTGATACTACAGCCATGGTGCCCGCGACCTGAACAAACCTGGAGCGCGCCGGAAACCCAAGGCGGCCACTTAACAAACTGAAACAAAATTTTACAGATACCCAAAACAGCATGAAGCTTTGGTGGGATCGCTAGGGTTCGCGCCACTGACAAATTATTGCCTAGACAGTAGAAACGATACATTGCAAGTGGACTCTCCATTCGCTGAAAATTTTGCCAGGGGCATGAACCAGTAGACCCCCTGGTTCCGAGCTGGGGGGCGCCCGATTTTGCCAATGGACATTTTGCCAAGAAAAAACGGTTAAAAATCGTGTCAGAAACACTGCGAAGACGCTTTTGATGGAAAGAAAAAGCGATTTTGAAGCAAATTTTGATAAAATTTGAGAATTTTTTGGCTTCAGAACGGAATTTTAGTACAAATTTTGATCAAATTTTTTGTACTTTGCACCGATTGGAAACAAAAAAAATTTCCAAGAGGTCGTGTACCAGGGGGCCCCAAAATTTTTGTAGAGAATATGAACCGGAGAGCACCTGTTCTGAACCAGGGGGAACTGAAAAGTGCTAGGGCCCCCATCCCCCCCGCAATTTGGAGAGCCCAGTGCAACAGTCGCATTGATGGTAAGGACACTGACAATAAAAGCAACTTTAGTGTAATTCTAGACCGAAAATAGTTTTACGCCTTATTTCGAAACCAAATTTTAAATAAGGCTGACGTCAACTTTACTGTATCAACCTGTCATTGTAAAGCCAGCCCGCTGTATGTACAAAAATTTCCCGATCACCATAGAGTACAGTAGCTAAAAATGCGAATGGCCGTTAGACGTCTTGGAATTCATTAATGATTGTAATTTAAATTTGAGAGGTTCAGCAGTTTACAAAAAAGTAAAAACTGGTAGAACTAATTTTTTTTGTAACGCTGACGTATGATCTACCTATTTTGCAACCTGGAGAATGTTCTACAAAAGCGAAAGAAAGCTGTAGAGCGATGTTTCGGTCTGCACAAACACGCTGCTGTTGTTCTACTATTGTAGTAGTTTTGGATCATTTGCGATGAAGCGCTATTGTTAAGCATAGCGCTTGTGGAGAGAGCCTCTACTGTATTAATCCACAATTACTGATAGATTAACAGAAAGTACAGCTTATGTCCGAAGCTCGGGGGCGGCAGCCCTAACTTAGTCTTATACTAATTTTAAGTTTTGTTTCAAATTTGAACGGTATTGCTTGTTTTCAATTACGGGTTACTGATGACGCGTTTTCTACACGAATGCCGGTAATCCAACTGTGTCACAGCCTTCAGTGGCGTCAAACAGCTTCGACTGTTTGCCAATAGTGATTAGCAGTACCGTGCTTTGCGCCCCCCATACCCCCCAATTGGGGGGGCCCACCGGTATTTAGGGGGCCCACCAGCCACAGGCACTGTTGCTGAAACGTAACGACCGAAGCGAGTGGAGTTTCCACATATAGTGTTAGGGACGAAAAAAAGCAGAAATTTATTTTTTGTCTCTCTGCCACTCATAAAGTCATGACCGCGTTGAACACTTATGTAACTTTTTATTCAGACGATAATGATCTGAGCTCGACGCTTTACATATTTGTGCCAAGATCATCTATGCACACATGCTACAGAGGTCGAAAACTGGGTGCAATTGGCACTTTTGACAATTTTGGCTCACCAGGCTGATTGCTTCCCTGAGTTAAATCTCGATACAGAATGGAGCGAATATGCGTGGCAAAAAGTCTGGTGTGCAGGCTCGATTGCTGCAGATTAATCCGAAAGCGTTCTACGTCCCATGTTCTGCACACAATTTGGTTATTGTCGACTGTGCTCAGATATCCGCTAAAATAATATCATTCTTCGGCATTCTTAGTCGCATATACAGTATCTTCGTTGCATCGACATCGCGTTGGTCAATACTCAAAGAATGCGTGAGCCTTACTGTTAAACCGCTTTCAGATACAAAATGGGAGAGCAGAATAAATTGTATTAAACCTTTTCGCTTCCAATTCGAAGGGGTTCTTGACGCATTGGAGTGATTGGAACAATTATGTCTGATGAAAAAGGACGGCGCTTCAGCTCACGAAGCTAGTTCTCTGATTGATGCCGTTCGGTCGTGGCCTTTTTTGATAAGCGTATTCGTCTGGTATGATCTTCTTTTTGAAATGAACAAAACAAGTAAAATTCTTCAGTTTGGAACTGCTAGTCTGCCAGGGCTTTAAACAGAAATTGAAGCAACTCAGAAATTTCTTGGAGAATATCGGAACACTGGATATCAAAGGGCGTGTGCATCAGCGCGGCCCGTAGCGCAGCATGTTGGAATTGAAGAATTCTTTCCCTCAGTACGATTAAGGCGCAAGAAAAGAATGGCCTCGTATGAATCTGAAGGCACGGTTTTGTCACAAGAGCAGGAATTCATCACCGATTTTTTCTACATGCTTCTTGATCAAGCCACTACGTCCTGTAATGAAAGATTCGGGCAATTAAAAGAATTTTTCGATTTGTTTGGTTTCATCTATAACGTAGATACGATGCATGAGATTTATTGAAATGGTTTATTACACGAATCTTGTGACAGTCTTGCAGTAAAAACTGGAGACATTGACCCCGCTGAGTTAGAAATGGAAGTTGAACGGTTCTTAACAGCTGTTCAAACCGTATCGGTTGACGAACCAAACACGGCCGAGGAAATACTACACTTCATATTCAAGCGTGGATTGCAGGAAAACTACGCCAATCTCACAATCGCACTCAGAGTTTTACTTACTATTCCCGTTACAGTGGCTGGGGCTGAAAGAAGCTTCAGCAAAATGAAGATTATAAAAACTACATGAGGTCAAATATGACCGGTGATAGATTGACAGCGCTTGCAGTAATATCGATAGAATCAGAAGTAGCACGCAACCTGAAATTTGAAGAGATCGTTCGGTGTTTTAAAGAACAAAAGCTTCGAAAGAAACCACTTTAAATATGTAATTTGATGTTAGAGCGTGGTTATACGGTTCCTGCCCAAAACATCCACTCGCTGTAGCTGTATACACATTCTTTTAATGTCAATAAGTAATGAATATGTTCTCTAAATGTACTCTCGCAACCCGTTCGGAACACAGTTCAGGTTGGTTGGTTTGCCGCGCCCCCATGGATACACCAGTGCAGAAAAGCATGTAGGCTATGAGCAAGGTATTTTATCGCAATATGCTCCAACGAGTCTTACAGAAGTTTTTCTCCGTCAGGAAAAATATCAGAATCTCAGGGGCCCACAAGGTTATGTCTTGGGGGGCCACCACAGCCTAAGCACGGGCCTGGTGATTAGCTTTAGTTGATATACGCAAAAGATACCATTCATGATGCTAAAAGTGGAATTTGAATGAAAATGGGATGTATCTTTTGTAAACTATTTTTAGTGTTTGATATCTGTAAGATACTATTTAAATGTATGGCTGCGATGGTGCATTACTATAAAAATGTCAGTGTTTGATTTTTAGGATATGTTTTGTACAACTTCGTTTGACATTTATTGGATGCTATGGGAAATCTGTGCTTACATCGCTGCAGTGCTCGATGTATACATACATACGATTAGCGTTGTTCTATTTAAATGATTTGCTGGTTTTCGCAAATTTTTTCTACGTTTACAACGTTTTGTTCCGAATAACTTCTATCACAGCATCATTATTTTCAGGTTTTGAACTACAATGATAATATTATAGTACTTAACTGGTTGATTGATTCACATGTCCGACTTGTGTTCACATCTTTTTGGGTGGCTGTTCACTTACTCAGATAGTTAATTATAATATATCAAACAAATATTTGGTCAACACAGTTCAACTGGAGCTATCGTCCCCGAGGTATTTTCTGTTTCCCCAGTTGCCAGGTGTAATTTCGGTAGTTTACAGATGTCAGCATAGTAGCACGTTAAAATTCCAATGTAAACTTACACTTATACAATGCTTGTTCTTATCTTCCTCCATATCGTAGCTGAAAGCGAAATATTTAGACTCTATATTGAAATATTTGGGCTACAATATTCAGCTAAGATTTGGAGGAAGAAAGGAACAAGCATTGTACAACTGTAACTTTAAAATACAATTTTAACATAAACACTAACTTCTCCAAACTACCAAAACATACCTGGGGATCTCTCCTAACTACCAAATTATCCCGTGGATCCTACGAGTGGGGAGCTGGGGTACAATAAAAAATACAGTATTTACAGCAAACGTAAAAAATGCATAATTTAGCAACTGATTGCAATTGATACTAATATGAGATATTTTATGGACTTTTCTCCGCAAGGAAAAATAGGTGATTTTTTTACAAAATATTGGAAAATTCACGTTTTTATTTCTTCAAAGAAATATTGGGCGACTCTTACTCGTGCATAAAATTACCTCGGGCCATGAACTGGGGAAATTTACACGGTGTGAGCTGGGTTGCGCCGGGAGAGATTCGAGTTACATTGGAAAAGCCAGTTAGTAAACTGCATTATTACTAAGAGAAATTTTTGTGTTTATGAATTGCACTTTGCTGATATTTTTATTGTCTGGGATATGTGCCTTTGTAATTTTTGTAAGAAGTATGCAACTATGAACACAGTTTCTTCCGTGTAACAGTTCTTGGTTTTAAAATGTTCTGAACTTAATTTGTTGTTAAACATGTTTGAATTTATTGTATGCTGTTGTACTTTCGCATTCTGGTTGTCCTGTAGTGAACTTGTCGCGGTCATAGTTTTACCTTCGTAGCTACACTGATAAGGATGTTTATCAGTCTATTACCGCTGGAGTCGAAGGCTTCTAGAACAATTAATATAAATGTACAGCCTACAGTCCTCGACCAAAAATGAATGCAGTCGTAAATTGATAGAAATTTTATAAATTCGCATTTATTCAGTTGTGCCTAATTCGAAATTGATCAAAATTTCGTGTAATCAAAATGGGTGGAAATTTCATATGATCGAAATCGATCGATTATTTTGCACCTGTCAACGACTTTATATAAAGTTCACCATGTTCCATAGGATAGTTTAATATTGTGTTATTAAAAAATATGGGGATATTGATGAAGTATTGTAAGAATTTCACAAATCACACTATATACAATGACCATAAAAGTGCTGTTATTTAGCAACATTTTAAATATAGGAATTGACAAACGATTACCTGCCAAACTATTACCACACAGTATCGATTCCGAATTTGCCTATGCATGGATCTCCAGGGGTTGCTTTGGCGACGGTACACCGTTTAATATAGCCCCACTCCGTAAGAGGATGCAATTGTAGTAGAACTATAGATTTTGTTCTTTCACCATCCATGGCCCTGCGTTTAGTCAGGTCGCAAATAAATTAGGTTCGGCCAGAGAGTAAAAAGTTTAATTACCTACCGTGTATACATATGTTGGGATCTTACATGACAAGCGATAAATTCAGCTAGTTAGTTAGCTGAAGCTGGATATCTTCCGATTTGCAAGCGGGCCATGTGGTGTTATAGGTACGTTTCGTATAAGTTGGGTCCTGACCCCAACAGTAATAATAAATTTATGTATATGTGGGTAAACTGGCCATGTGGTGGTTCTAGATTCACTTAAATTTCGCCGTATTTAGACGTTATCACCGAGGGAAAGAATTTAAGTAAACGGCAGTCACATTACGTTAAACCTGGAGCTAAGACAAAATTGATTGCGACATTGCCGCGAAGATACATAGTTTTTGGTATGAATGCGAAAAGTGACATCGGCTCAAAATTCGGTATTAGCTCTTAAAATCTTCCTGTAGGTAACAGTTATATATGCTAATATATATACGTGCATATACCGTAAGTGTAGAAAGTCCATTGGCTTATGGGGGTAGACGTCCTACCACCGCCAGGCCTGCTTCATTTTTGCCAAATTTTCCGCGTCTTCGGTGTTCGGGGATAAATACGGTTTGAGGGGGTGCGAGCCGTAAAGGGTAACTCCCTATATAGTAATATGTATACGTTGCCCAAGCTTAGTAGTCTAGAAAAGACTAAACTATTAAGGATCAAACTCACAAACTATATTTTTACATTTTATTATAAATATTATTAATTATAAAAATATTGGCAGGTAAAATTTTACATCATACGACTAACAATCATAGTTTGCAACACTTTGTTTCAAGCTCAAAACCCTTACGACTACAAAAGGTAAAATGGGTTCGGCTTTTGTTGGTGTTGGTGATAAGTGCATAGGTACACGCTTAATGTATTACTGCTTGTTGTAAATGCAATTTTATAAATGTATATCTCAAATATATATACATAACAAAGTTTATATTAAAGCTTTTGGTAGTACTGTTTACTGTTGAACAGCGATACGTATTAGTTCTGTTTGCATCGGATAACAGTATAGACTTATCACAACTATTATATGCAAAGTAACCCGTAAGGTGACCCTTCAACCATTCCGTATATATTGTAATAACCGATATTGGATTGAAAAGCTTTGATACAGAAAAATTATAATTTGGTTTCGTTTTTCTCTATACTGAAAGGTATCGAAATTAAAGCAAGTGCCGATGTTTCGCCTTGTGCATACATGCTCTTAGGTGAACAAAGGAGATTATCTCTATGAGGCAGCGGACACTCTCCCCTGGCGCAAAGTAGCGATTCTCTTCAGGCTGAGCAGCTGACCCCTGCTCTTAAAGAAGGCGACCTCGTCCGCAGACTGGCTGATGTCCTGGGAGGTATAGCGCCGAACATACAGGAGTATTTATGTCTCCTGTTTTTGTCCTACTGTGTACCGTTTTTGCACCTTACGTTTGCGTTTGTAAGTCTACTTTTGTTTGCTTATTATTGTTGTACTGTTTACTTTCGTGGGGATACGCTTATACCCTAGTTTCTGACCACTTGGATACTTATTCTGTCTTCTCTATTGGCAGAAAAATTTGCTAGGGACATGAACTTTGGAACTGGAGGGGGGTGAGTTTTTTCAGCGGGGTGAACTGCCACCCTGGTTGGAACGGGTTCTCAAAATTTAATATTTTTTGGCCAAAAAAAGCTAAAATTGTTAATAAATAGGCTCATCAACGGTACAAAACTTCTTTATTGGGGTTAACACGTTGACGACAATAGGTTATGGGCGATTTCTTGAAACTAGACATACAGTTATAATATAGCCCTATGAGTAGATAGAAAATGGGGTTTTGCCCCCCTCCACACAAGTGGGGTGACAGATGGTCTTCAAAAAATATATGAATACTATATTTTGTTGCTAGGTAACAGGTCAGATGTTAGAAAGAAAACATAACAAATGACATTTAAACAGCATAATGGGTTGTGCTAGTTCCAGTAACTGCATTATTAATGCATAATTTATCTCTCCTCACAAAAATGCGACCCTCTGTCTATAATATCTAAAATTGAAGTGAGCAAATTAGAAACGAATGTGATTGCGTGGATGACATCACTCTAAGCTATTATACCATATGGTGGTGTTTAGAGCAGACATAAAAATATCCTAGCATTTAACTGCTAGTAGCGTATATGGAGTGTATGTTTAGGACAGACATGTGACAAAAACAGATCGCATAGCGCTACGACAAATAAAATGACGTTGACAAAACACTACTCATAGCGTTAGAATAGACAAAATGACGCGTGCTTTACTTATCACGATATCACTATGGCAGCGTACCTAAAACTTGGTCACTTTCAAGAGGGCTTGATGTGGTTATAATTACTCGAGTAGCAGCTCAGAACAACGGTTATATTACATCATAGAATTAGCAAACATATACTTACAAACAGGCACAAATATGTTATATAGATGAATGAATCAGGAACAACATTGGGTACAAACTCATAGCGCATCATACTGTCATGAATTAGCGCATCATACCGTCATGAATAAGTACTCCGATACCTACATATCTGAGGATAAAACATAGTGTTCATGCGTTGATTATTCTGCGGGCAGTTTTTTTTAATTTTAAACTCGTGTTTTCATGCTTTCAAACAACTAATTTTCTGTGTGGGGTATATTAGCATATATGAGCGTGTACATCTATGTGGCGGCTTAATTAATACATATGTGGGGTTTCACGTAGTACAGTATATGCTAAAATGTTGAGGGAAATACCCAACTTTGAACTACACGAAGGTATTCCCTCTGAATTTCCCACAGACTTAGGACACGTTTTATGTGTATTGGACGATTTAATGATTGAGGCCTCAAATGATAAAAAGCTTGCAGTTAGCGTCATAATGAGTTAAGCACAATTTTTGTTACACAGAATTTATATCATGAAGGTAAATACATGCGAACAATAACTCGAAATGCACAGTATATGGTTCTATTTCCCAATTTCCGTGATCAGTCCATGATACATACCCTGGGAAGACAAATGTGGCCTTCAAAACCCAATTTTATTTCAAGCGCATTTGCGCAAGCAACAAAGGAACCGTATGGTTATCTATTTCTTGATCTAAAACCAGCTACAGAGAGCGTGCTCAGGGTTAGACTATGTATTTTCCCCGATGACAGTCAGATGTTTGTGTATTCTTAAAAAGGTTTAATTTTTTAGATGTAATAAATATGTCTCGAACTGTTGAACGTAATCTAACACACTGCAGTTTCTTGAGGGATCATCAGCTAAAGTTGTCTCTGCTGTAATTAAAGTTGCACCTCAGTCTTTACTTAACACATTTACAGAAATTGCATATAATATCATACAAAAACCAAAACGAAGCGAAAAGTTCTTAAAAGTATTGCAAGCAAACGTATTTCAATTTCTAAAAAGAAAAAGTTACTCAAACCTACTGTGGTTAAACATTTGACTATTTTAATTAACATTATGGCACGTAAGATGGCAGTGGCACCTGTTAGCTGGTTGGATATTATAAAGAATGGAGGATTGCAAGATAAAGAACCAATAAAAAATGAAGTGACTGTTTACGAAACCAGAGAAAAACCAGATTTATCCCTAATGTTTCCTGAAAATTTACGGACTAAAGCTAAATTGATGTTAAACAATATTAAAGATTTAAAACTAAATGATAATAACAATATAATTTACCCGGATAAGTGTTGGTTCAAATATTTATGATTTAATAGTGAAGATGTTTGTATTGATAAGGGTTCTAT